>MU833024.1:0-62346 GCA_029204225.1 Diphasiastrum complanatum | reverse complement strand
GCTTCACGCATGTGGTACTACAAAATTGATTCTTTTTCATTTTTAAGGAGTTGAGGAAATGCTATTCTGCTTCAGGAGTGTATGGGCATATACAAATTGAATCAGGTGGGTCATTGAAAATCTTGCTCATTTTTTGCTTATCTTCTTGTAAAGGTGCTTAATTAAGATGAGCTTGGCATAGGACACTAATCATGTATAATTTAGCTGAAGCAAATGAAATGATGTGCTTTTTTTATTATCATTGCCATGTTTTGTTATCTGTTGATGATTGATAAAATGTAATCATTAGCTCTGTAAGGTGTCCGCACCTCTGATAATATAAGTCTACACATACCTTGAGGTCCTTTGGTGTCACTACATGATTAAATTAAACTGAAATTAAAACTATTTCTGTTTTCCTTGGGAAGAGGAGTACATTTATGCTGTTGGTTACTAACAAGCTAAAAATCTTTGAATCATTATATTGATGTAAGCATTTCTTTGTTTCTGGCATCCAAAATATGTGAATCATATGCTGGTGTATCTAGCAAGCTTGTGGTATGTGTAGTTTGTATTTTGTCTTAAATATTTCGCTTTCTAGGATTTTGATAGCCTAGTTCCGTCAAGCCGTTGAGTACAGATTGCTAATTTTTTTTATGCAGAGTCAATTTTTTTTTTCTGTTCCATATGTACAGAATGTAACGTTCCTTTTAAAAAGGTACAAAAGGGTGCTGATGGTTGAAGAACAGAGTCTTCGCCCATATTAGGCACGGATCAAAATGATTTGTCTCATATCAACAAAATCCCAAGTCTACTTGCTAATGAGATTTTCTAAAGTTCTCATTTTAGTCCTTACGTAATAACAAATCTAGAGATTGACATGTAGCAAAGGATTTATTGTGCTTAGAGCATCTAAACATTGCCAGATAGTTCTTCATCTGACAAGAGGATAATTTTGAGGATATGCAGATTCTGAAATTCAACATGTCAAAGATTACCTTATTGTACACAAACGACTACTATAGCTCATTATTGGCTGAACAAATCCAAGTAAGTGATTACCTTTTTCCAGTTAAAATAGCATATGTAATGAGCTAATGCTCATATCTACTTCAAATCAGTTGATGTTGGTCGAAATGTGTAAAGTAAGTGCTTCTTCCCTTATTTAAGTTGCCAAAAAGCATCGGTTTTGACTACTTCATATAGTCCCTTACGGGGGAAATGGCACTTACATGGCCTGCTGTAGGTATTATCTGGAAGTGCAATTGCGAAGAAGCAGCTTTTAGAACCGGGCTCAAACTCTTCAGTTGACTTGAAACAACTAGAAGGGGTTTTAAATCTGATTGACCCAAACAACTTTGTGCTTCTTGTGGTGCAACCAGCAGTTGCCGAGGATATATGGACAACTGCCAGCAACATGGTGATGAGTGTAATGTTGTTCTTCATGCATTAACATTGTTTTCAAGTTTTTAGAGCATTGGGACTGTTTATGGCCACTGTAACCATATCTAGCAGCTTTGGGATAGTTTTAGTCATATACTTTTGTTTTACTACTATAAACATAGACAGCCCACTTGGCCTTTTGATGCAATAATTTGTTACCAATTCCTACTTTCTCCTGATTTACTTTCAGAGGATGACAGCCTACCCTTGGTGGTACTTTGGGACAGATGGGACCACTGCATTTGATCCTTCAAATGTAGAAGGTATATATAAGATAGATACAGAACATTGCATTTGAGAACACTTCAACTGAGCTAATGTCATCCATGCCTCAATTTCAGCATCTTTGCAAACTGGCTGGCTGGAATAGCTTTGCTTTCATATAATTGCTAGTCCTCTACTCAGAGCTGTTGGTGATTGTGGCTTCTTATTTTCTGTTATTGGATGACTCATTGACAGGGAAGATTACCGAAAGCACTGTTGCTGCTCTTCAAGGAGAAATTGGGCTTGCTCCATTTGGTATGTATTGCTATCTGTTGAGTCTCCCATGGAGACATGAAATCATTATATGAACAACTTTGCGAGAACACTAATATCACTAATTCCACAGACTGTTTTAGCATCAGAATTCCAAAGTTAATTGATTCCGTTGCATAGAAATGTTAAAGAGAGATTATTTTTTATGCATGTTATGCTGCATAACTGTTGATCAAAGTAGAGAAAACTAGCAAGGACTTGGTGCATAGTTCCCTGTTGATTTGCATTGGGGGGCCAAAATGGTCCTATATTTTTTTCAATGTCAAATTGTTTGAATGCAAACCAAGTTCCCTGTTGATTGGCATTGGGGGCCAAAATGGTCCTATGTTTTTTTCAATGTCAAATTGTTTGAATGCAAACCAGTTCAAAATTCACCAAAAAGAACTCAAAATTTTGAAATGAAATTAGAATAAGTGATAAAACTTCCTAAAATGAATCGCAATTGGTTTAGAAAGGTATGAATCACACTTCTTTGGAACAATGAACATGAGTTTGAAGGTCTTTGCCATTTACTGCTTTGAGATCTATGTGAAGTGAACATCAAGAGCCTAGAGAGCAAGGATCAATAGTCAGTCAAAGATGTCAAGGATCTGCAAATAATAAAATGAGATAAGACTAAGCCTCCACTAAAACATGTTTAGGACACAAGTGCATCCATACTACCTATGGAATGGATCTCTGATTTCGCAGAAATGTAACTTTGCATGAAATGGGTGTGGTAAACAAATTCTAGAGTCAAAAGGAGAAATTAATGATAGGCTAAACCAATCCGTTTAGCTGAACCAAATCGACAAGGATTAATCAACATAATTGTTTTTGCTATTAGATTTTTCATGATTCGTTTCCAAAGGTGCACATTGATGGTATTAGCCATGTCATCTTGTTAGAGTCCTCACCTTTTCAAATCTCCCACAACAAAAGCACTGTCGTTCAAGCTTCCAGCGATGTGAAATGGGCTAGCTGAAAACTTCTGCCACTCGCGAATTAAATACCTTTGGTTTTCCTCTTTTCAAGGTACATCAAAACATGAAGAGAGGACCATGTATGGGCCATCCACAAGGAAAAGAGACATAAACGTGTCGTTGCACCCTCTATCTTGACTTTTGAATGAAAGTATCAAATACGTTACTACTACCTTTTGGAAGATGTGTCAAAAATCTTGGAATTGTGTTGGATGCAATGGATTTTCTAAAGTATGAAATGTGCTAGATGTAGTGAAACATAGTAGAAACCAAATTGGATGTAGTGAATCCATAGATTGGTAGCTTACGGAATAGACTTTTTTTTAAGTTCAGAATATTTGTATTTACATGAAAAGATGTCTTCAATTTTTTTTTCATTCCATATTTATAGAATAGAATGCACAGTACCGAAATCTACAAAACAAATGTTACATCCATGTCCGGTACAAGGGATTCGGAACAATCCTTGACATGGATGTTCAGTGTATGAGAATCATTCCAAGAAGTATTCTAGATGTTGAGAATCATCCATCCTATGAAGTGGTCTTGGATGCCATGAGTCATCCTAGGAAACTTTGAACTAAGATGCATTTCATAAAATTGCAAATTGACATCTAACAATCTTATAGGTCTTGGTCATGATCAAAATAATGAGGGTCGGATCCTGTTGAGTTGAGTCACTAATTGGGGTAAAAGGACCTTGATAATTTTCTAAATGAATTCACAATAAATTGTGCTGTTATGGTTGACAAATCATGTAAAGCTGAATACAACTTAAAAGAGTTACGTTAAACCTAGGCCATGCCTGACATGATTAATAAGATTATGATTAATAGTAGTCATAGCAATAACAACAAGAATTTGTTAGCCCCTTCAATATTGCCACTATCATTTTCTACAAGCTAATAAATGAAGGTCGTATTCTCTTCCTAGTGCTCTCATGACTATTGGATCTACTCATTAGTAGAGGCTGATACTTATCACAGTTGCCAATGAATTGGCCTTGACACCTTCTAATGGTTGTTCCTCTTCAAATCCTATTGAAGTGACTTGTAGCAACAATCATTCATTGTTTTATGAACATTGTTGCTGAGTTTTTTTCGAGAACTTCACTTTGTAAACTTGTAGGCTTCAGATTCTAGAACTGAAAGGTGAACTTTAAGACAAGGGTATATGTCCTTCAACATCATGGTCTATGTTTAATCTTCGAATTTGTTTGACTCTGTGGAACTATGATTCTTTTGTTCATAGCTCAAAGAAAATTCACGTTGTTTGTATGTCTACGTTCTCTTGTCTGTATGTCTACGTTCTCTTCTCAAGTCCGTGGACCCTAAAAGGTGTTCTCTCGATGACTCTTCTAGAAGCATTTATCTTGACTCAAATTCTAGAAAATCTCCACCCCTATGATTTCATGTGATTCTAGTATGAAATTGCTAGACTTGGGCAAATGATTTAAGGAATTGCAAAAGTGATTTCTGAATCTCTGTTAAGATCTACTTTGAAGATGATGGTTATAGGTACGAGAAATCTCATTTTGCAACACTAAATTTGGAGAAAAATAAACATGCCCTTGAGCCAAAGGAAAAGCTCCTTCAACTTCGCAGGTGGAAAATGACTAAACAATACTTGATTTGTTCAATAAGAAAGCAAAAAAAATTCAAGGCAATAGTAAAACCTTTTTTCAAAATGTCAAAGACACACGAGCATTGACAAGAAATCTTTTTCAATGACACTATTGTTAGATAATTCCTTTTCTAGGACATTCCATAATTTATGAAGCCTTTCGAGTCTTATTCTACTTGTTCGAGAGTGAGAAAGAGAGCATATAAAGAGAGTAGAGAAGGAAATAAGCTGCCCATCAATCATTATTGTCAATTTAAAAACGGAATTATAGCCAAAACAGCACAATATTCACTAAGAATAAAGATGTATAGCCAAATCAAATGTAGAATCAAATGCCAAGTCACTACTAGCCCAATAGGCCAAACAATATGTTCTAGTAACATATACAACAAGTATTATGCTGAGAGATGGGGGGATGCACGTCCATAATCATCTATAAGTTATCTTCAACCATGTAATTTGTATACACAACAATTGATTCTTCTGTCTCTAATGTGTTACATCACTAGTTATGGATACTCATTCAAAGGATGCAATTAAAAATTCTATTTAGATATACACCCCGCTATGCAAAAAATTGTCTAAAAAGGATGTACCTCATTATGAATCATATGTACCCATGAATAAGCTAGAAAAACTTACGTGTGAAGAGAATTATTATAGTAATCAAAGCTGTCATGGTTGTAATGTTTTGTGGACCATTTTGAAACACCTTTTCAAAATGGGTTTGTAATAGCAACCCTGGGAAAGAAATGGCAAATCAGTTTTAGGGTTTTTTCCTTGGGAGAAGTTTATTTCTAGACTTATATTATGGCAAAAACAAGTGATTTTTTAGTGTTTAGGCAATGTGGAATCAATCAACAGTCAATCTTGAATCCTAACTCGAGAGTTGAAACTCCTAAGTCCCACCTAATACCTACTGTCACGATCTGTACTACATCGTGCGTACATTGATGCTTTGAAACAGGAAAGGATTGGTGAAACGGGTGTAGGGTTTATTTCTGGGGTGGATTTTATTTCCAGCCTTATATTATGGCAAAAACAAGTGTTTTTTTCAGCGAATAGACAATGCAGATTACATTATCAACAAGTGGAAAGATGACTCGAGAGCCGCACAAGTCCACCTAATACTATTGTCATGATCCATACTACATAAACGGTTTCAGGATTCTTTTTTGTTTTTTTTTGGGCTAACCTTCGAAGTATTATGGCAAAAACACACTAATCTTAAAACTAACTTCTATATTCTCTCCCTCACTAATCCAATACTAATCTTAAAACTAACACTGCACTAACTTCTAAATTCTCTCCCTCACACAAAAAACACAATAGTACTAGACAGAATTGTAGATTTGTTTAAAACTCAAAAAAAAATCGAAAAACAGTTCAATTTTTTTTAAACCGTTTCATTCAATGAAAATCCATTTCATATGGTCCGTTTGAAATAGACCCGTTCGAAATGGAGTTTCATTAAATGAAACACATTTCAATGAAACTATGATGATGTGTTGTTACTTGGGGTCTCATCATAAACAATTTATAGCTTTTAACCAAAGTTTAGGATAAGGGCCACTTTTGCTTGTTAGTAGTGGCTAAAAGGTGATCTATTATCATTTAAATCAATTTATTTTCTTTTTCTAGTGTAATGATTTATGCCATCTTACGGAAATAAGTTGGTACTGGAACTCTTAAGCCATGAAGGAATTTTCAAGAGGGGGAGAATTCCCTTTTATTGAAGCAAGTAGGGCGAGACATTACCTGAAAATTTACTCAACAAGCTTGCTACAATAAAGGTTTTTTAAAACACCATTCCTTTATACATTATGAGCTTTTCAAGCTACAATGTGACTTTAGCCTGTTCATCTTTGGTGGGTTGGACTGTTATTTTGTTTCATCATCTGTATTTACAATTAAAAATATAAATTTCCATGGCATATGTCAAACATTTTGCAGAGGGAGATTACTCGAATACTTCGATCTGCAACAAATTCTACCAATATTGGCAAATTCATGGATTTGCTGGCCTTCCTGCAACAGATCCGAACAAAAGCCGATCTTATGTGCCATATTTGATTGACACAGTCGCAACGTTTTTCGAAGTCGTCAACATTCTCATCCATTCGGGTACTGAGATTAATCCCTCGACTGTTCTAGCAACTCTTAATGGAACGGGACCTGGGCCACTACAGTTCAAAGGATGCACAGGAGTGGTGCAGATTGATCCCAGTACGGGGTCACGATTTGTTTCAGCTGATCAGCCGGCTATATACGATTTGGTCTCGCTGACGCAAGACTCTTGGGAGGTACGTTAACGCACTGAGTCTATGATTGAGACGTTCAACCAATTTGAGATGGAAACGAGCCAAAAGAGTTTTCCTTTCTCTTGCTGATCTCTTCAACTGACACATAATGGGTGACGCTTCTCTAAGATCCTTTACTCCTAAGCATAGAAAAGCTGTAGCTGAAATGATGAAAGATATTCTCTCTGTTCTGCCTTACAAGCTTTATTTAATGAAAATAGGATACCAATATTGCAGTGGAGGCCTTCGTCATTTTTTATTACTAATTATGAAAGTTTTCCATGTCCACCAAACTTGCAAAGCCACAACAAATGACAATTCAAAACCCTCCGAACATATTCAAATCAATATTCTAAGAAGCCTTTTTGCCACAAAAAACTTTGATTTTTCTCACGTTTTTTTTCGAAATTGAAACAGCAGATCTTATTAATTGTCTTGCAGCCGGATGATTTGAATTCTCAAAAAAATAAAACTCAAATCGATTCAAAATCGATACATCCAAGCATACCACACCTTTTTAAACCCTGTTGACGTAGATTCCTTATGTATGTTTGTTGCCTTTGAGCTCCCTAAGGCTTTTATCCCTTGAGAATATGTGATCAGCCAGTAGATTGCCTCTAGCTACAAGAGAGAAGAATGAATTGAGTTTACTGACCTCATGAGTAATACAAGATTTAGCACAAACTAGTGCAGTCTTGCTAGAATTCGTGGAAGCTTACTTAGACCAATGAATAGTAGCACCATGTGGGTACAATGCGAATTTTTGATGGGGACAGATAGAATGCTCACTGCCTCTTATGAAGCTTGACTAACAACACGATCATAGAGGTAGGGCAGATAGTTGCTTGCTGAGGAATTAATTTTTACGAAAATGACAGTTTGTTAGCTGAATGCTAATTGTAGGATTTCGGCACTGGCCGTCTTCTAGGCGTTCACACTAGTGGCCCTCATAGGGTATAGCATGTTGCTACAATTATTTGTGGAATCCAGAATTTTAAAATCTTACGCATTTTGGCTATAGTCCACGGAATTGATCAAAATTGGGCAGAGATTTCCAATTTCCAATTATTTATTGATTGATTCAGATTTGAATTTGTTACCACAGAACCTTCCCTGCATGTAGGGTACTAGCAATCAACTTCACATGCACATATTCTATATGGTCTTTAAGTGGAGCTTTTATCTGTAAGATGTATTGATTCAGCTTATTATTAGAAGCTGTTTTTATGATACTTTATAGTAGTTTGTACTACCTCTCATGATATGTTTGGTGTTACAATATGCGAATCTCATCATTCCTTTATTCAACATATGTGGCCACTGTTGAATCCTGTTTCGATGTTTTTAATGGGTCAGATGTTCAGAGTGACTCTCGTTCCGTATGCACAAAATAATTCAAAACTATACGCTGAGTTCTTTGTTCTCTTTTCTCCACAAGACACAATCAGCCCACAAACTCTTTCAGAAGTGCTCGAACTCAGGCGAAAGTGTAATAGACAAACGATAATGCGAGAAAACGGTTATGTATTGAGGAAGAAACGATTCACAGAGATGTGATGATTATTAACTAGGTTGGGCAATGGAGTAAAAATAATTCATGATTGATTGGAGAATTCTCTTTCTCCCCGCAGCAGTTATTCCAATTCTGTTTACCAGCTTGTGTTGTTGTACCTGCCTTATTGTTACCATCAGATTTGGATAGCATGATGTGGTGATTTGTCTGTACGAGTTTTGCATTATGCTCTTTGAAGTCATATCATTAAACCTTGAGCTGAACTCCACTGTCAAAGTTCTAAGAAAACAGCCGTGCTTCTTATTTCTTGGGACAAAGGACCTAAGAATCTTTGTTTATTAAATCCCAAAAATTGTTCCTCTTTCATATTACATTGTAATGATTACTGTTTCTTGTGCAGTAAATTGTATGCACGATTAAAATGACAAGAATTTGGTTTCCATCATTGTACTCCATTACTTAATAATCATGTCCTTTCATCATTGTCATTCCATTATAAAGTAAAGCCCACCAAAATAATTGTTCAATATGGAAGTTTTTACTCAATTGCCTCCAGAAATTGAGTTCATAAGTAGTCAAACTCCTATTGTATTAATTGCATCTTTGAGAATTGTAACAGTTTCAGAGGTGGGGGAAATAGTTAGTAAGCAAATGCTATGATACCAATCTGAAATTATGTTGTAAAAAAAAACCAAATAGCCTCTTAGAAAAAAAAACTGCCAAAAAGGTGTACATATGTTTGCCTCCACAACAGAAGCGTCGCGGCATTTTACTTACCTATTTTTTTACAGAGATTACTGCAAATTCCATCTCCAAAGTGCATCAGTCTTATTACTTGGAAACAAAGCGAACTAAAATCTGTCATACTGCTCTTCAGCTCCCTCATGCAGTCATTTCTAAACCATGTAGCCAAGAAAAGTTTGTTGATAAATTTAGTCTTAAGTGATGAGCTTTTCAAATTTGGCTCTTGGGCATTGATTTTGCAGTCAAAAGGAAGAATTGAAGATGGCACGTTCACAACTCTTCAGCCATTAATGCGACCTGGCACTTATCCCGCCCCAAATCAGGTAAGAACTGCAAACTCTGTATGCACAATACACCATTTAGTTTTGTGAATCTTAAGGTTCACTATGCTAATCTTGTTCTGGGAAGACAAGGATATATGGGGTGGTTTAGGGGTTAAGGTTTACTTTCTGAGCTCTTTATGCAGGAATATATTGCTCCGGATCCAAATACCCCACATAAGAAGAAAAATGGAGCCTTGATAGCAGGCATAACAGTCTTAGTTGCTTCTATACTGGTGGTAGCCTTTGCTCTATTTTACTTCCACCAGAAACGTACCAAGTCGCCTACCTCGTTTTTCCCAATGCTGCAGCAGTGAGTGTCAAGCTGAAAATTCAAGCTCAATTTCTCACTTTTAGCCAATTCGTGATACCAGCAAGAGCCAATGCTGATCTATGCAAGACATGCACCAATTTGGAAGAGTTTCGCAGATGTAACCCATGTCAAAATAAGCTTAAACAATCACAACAACGAAATTCACTTGCATTTTGCTGCCTGCTTTTTGGCTTGAGTAGACAGCTCTCAATCCCCTCGATTACTTGCCTAATCAAGACTTCATGGCACGTGATTGACATCACCAATAACCTCCCACTACAATGGAGGGAAGATAATTGCTGCAATTGAGGACAATGCAGACCGATTCATGCAAAGAAGGAATTTTATTTTAGTGGAAAGGTGTTTGTGAGCGTGGAGGATTGTAAGGATTTGTGCTTACTGCTGTTAAATTATAAAATTCTTTCATTCATTCAGCGCAATGACCTTATATTCAACTACATTTTACAACTACAGGACAGCATGTGCTAAGTTTATAGCTCACCTAAATTACCTTGGTTTTTGCCTAGTTTCAAACTGTTTATGAACAGTGACTAGATTTAATTGTATAGCTCCTTTCATGTATACCGAAGATCAAAGTGTTGCTGTGTACTTTATGACCCCTCCTATTTCAGTTGCAGTATACAAATATCGCTTTGGTTTTGCAAGTAATAGGTTTGAAACTTTTCTTCATCTAAGGGGTTGGGTTTAGAATTTAAGGCTTAAAAAGAGTGACACATAAGGACATTGATGGTGAGAGAAAGGGAGAGGGTTATGATGGAGGAATCCTCCTGCAAAACCAGTTCTACATCCACTGTAAGTTCGGTAGACCGAAATTATTTTTGCCCAGGTGAATATAAGAAGTGATTGAACCAATCCAAGATAAATTTAACCCTTCTAAGAATATCGTGCAAGTCTATTCATAGGAAGCACAACGTATATTCTTGTCATACAACAGTTTCCACGACTCGAGAGCATGAAGCGTCCAACGTACTCAAAACACATGAAATCATGAATAGTGCCATCAACCACACTTTACCACAAATCATTTTCCAAAACAATCTTCAGACCAAACTTGCACGTTTCCTTGATAAATCAAGAAAAACTTTGCCATTACAATAACGGTATAACCGTATCGGCTAACTAATTAATTTGATATTGCCATTGCGACAAACTTTCTCCATTGATCATGCCATTTGGCACCAATTAGGCTTGCCCATTCATGACATTTTATATACGTAAAATTATTTTTTTCTTTTTCATGAAGAAAAAGGAGGCGCCTCCCACATCGAAATTTGCACACTTCCCCTTTTTTTCCAAAATTTTCTACATGCACCTTCCTGGGTGCAAGAGGTGCATGTAATAAGAAATTTACTTTTTTGACATGACCTTCCGCTCAAAAGTTGCATGTAAACAAAAAATTATGGCAACAAAATGGGTTCTATAAAAGAATTAAAAAAAGTTTTTACGTTGGAGGAGGTCCACCTCCTCGGCCGTTCCATTGTGGGAAGGGCCTTCCACCTTGGGTTATCCCCCCCACCCCCTCTCCAAAAATTAAAAACAACTATATAATGCTTGATGATGAGTTCATCCCCTTGAGACTGATAACCAAAGTTTGTGCAACCTACCAAATCGAAGGCTCTTCCTCTTCTCGTCAAAGGCAAGAGCATCGGCAAGACTGACTGGAACTTCGACTGAGAGAAAAGTTGCGGAAACACCCAGAAGCAGAATGGAGGACACAAGGAGTGCCGAGACAATTGATGAATATCTGGCATGACCTCCTAGAGCACTAGTACCTGCCAAGAAACCAAAAGTGAAACCGTCCATGGCGGATACAAGTGATCAAAAGAAGAAAAAGAGACTCGAGGGAGACACTCAAGCATGCAGAGTTATGAAGCTGCTGGAAGCTCTCCAATTTTGAAGATGTTAACCATTTGTAGTAATAGGACGTTTTGGTTAAATTGCGGCAAATTGTTGATATCAGTTTTTTATGAAGACTGGCAAAAATAAGCACTTGGTTTTACGCAAGCGAATGAGGATCTACCTTTTTCAAGTGCTGATCAAAGATGCCAATGCAAAGCGGAGCAATATCATTCAATGAGTTGCAGTGGGTCCTGCAACACAGTAGGGGTGGGATGATGTTGGCTGATTTTGACGAATCCCCAAGATACTCGGCCAGAGCTACCCAAGAGCACTTCTCACTTAGACCAAGGAGGTCTCTGAGAAGACGAGATGAACAAAGACTAAGAGCTAAGACAAGAGCCGAGGAATACTAGTTAATATTGTCAAGTGAAAACTTTGTAAGCCTCATGGTGAATCCTGAAAGATGGAATGACCATGTAGGAACTAGTATTTCTAGGCAACGTAATAAATGCAAGTAGGCCCCTCTTAGAAAAGTAGAGTGAGCCACCTTTTGATGGTGACACCTAGTGGAGAGCATAATTCCACTTGTAATTTGTGTAATGGAGAAATGTCACTAGGATGCCACCTAAGGAGCTCTCTTGCTTATTTAAGAAACTCTCCCTTTGTAGAAGGGAGGCTTTTGTAAATGTATCAACTCCATGTTGAAATGAGAAGATCTTCCATGAGTTTTGATGCATTCTTGAGCTCCTTGATCATTCTTGTTTCTTGAGTGATGCATTGATGATCTTGCCCTTCCATTCCCTTTGTGTGTGGTTGTGGATTAGATTTCTTGTTTTCTTCTGGATTAATATAGGAATTAGCATTCAGGTAAACTACATAGGCTGGATTTGTGGAGTAGATCTTGCTTATCCTAGACATTCCAGTTCTTGATTGTTCTTGGGGTGTCCAAGAATCAAGAAATGTGTGTTTCTTGATTCTTGGACTTCTAAAATGTTGTCTAGTTTAATTAGTTTCTTGAATCTGTTTTGGTGGATTAATGTAGGTTGCTAGCATCCAAGAGATTTGTAGAAGTACGACTTGAAAAAAAATAGTATCTAAAAAATGATGGATCGAGAAATTTAAGTGACTCGCAAAATTGACGGTATCGTAAAAGTATGACTTGAAAAAATATAGTTTCGAAAAAAGTATGACTCGGAGATTAATGAGGTATCGAAAAATGATTTTTTTGACTCGGTCGAGATGTCGAATTGGCGGACCCGGTCGAGTTTTGAGTGATTTCAGACGCGGTCAAGATGTGAGCAACTTCAGACTCGGTCAAGTTACTCAGTGCAGGACCCGATCAAGTTGTGAGTGATTTCAGGCGTGGTTGAGAGGTGAGCAACTCCAGGCTCGGTCAAGTTACTCATTGCAGGACCCGGTCGAGTTGTCGATCTCGGGACTCGGTCGAGACGGATGTGTAGGACCCGGTCGAGTTATTAAGTGGAGGACCCGATCAAAATCTGAGCGCCTGTGGGCTCGGTCGAGATGCAGTGGAGACCTGTAGGAGATTTTGAGTAAATAACAGTCGGTCGAGATGGTATTGAAACCTGTCAGTCGAGATGGAAACCCTCAGACTCGGTCGAAATGGCGTGGCTTCCTCTCAGACTCGGTCGAGATGGAGTCCTCAACCTCGGTCGAGATCGGAATCCCTCAAACGTGGTCGAGATGCACGTGAAGGGGAGTCAAGGGTGGAGCGTGAAGGTTCGGGCTAGGGAGTGCAGGGGCGTGCCAGAGAGGTTGGTCAGGAGAAGGAGCGATGGTGTCAAGTGCGGGACAGTGAGGAATGAGTGAAGATGCAGTGCTGTTAGATGCGTGCAGGGTTTTTCGTAGATTGCTTGTAAGCAGGTGGTGTGTTTTTGTTGTGGTTAGGCGGTCAGTTTTGTGAGAGTGTTAGCCATGTTGTCAGGTAGGTGGCGTGGTCAGTAGCCTAGGAAGGGGCGGTTTTGTCAAACGTTGCTGAAGTGGCTGCTTGGATAGAAACGTAGGAGGCTGTTTGTGATCGTCAGTATGTGAATGGGTGCATGTGTTCTATGTGAGAATGGAGGGAAATGTCAGCTGGTTAGTGCATGACTCATGCCTGCAAAAGGTGGGGCCCATGGACTACGAAACTCAAAACAAGGAGTGCTGCTCATCGAGGACTGTTGACAGTGAAGCTTTGTGACAGGTTTATGCTCTTGATTGAAGATCAAGAATGGTGCATAATACAAAGTATTACAAGGTCTGTAGAAACTCAGATGTGTTGAAAGATTGGGAGTGTGTTTGCAGGGATCTGACTGATGACAATGTGGCATCAGTCATTGAGAACTTGGTTGAATGTTACATGTCTGAGTTCAAGTGGGCCAAATGTAGGCAGATTCTTGAACTCTGTAGAATCTGTTTACTAACTCTTTGCTTCACTTACGTCTTATTTACAACTTAAACAAGTTGGTGTTCTGCCTATCAGCAGAGACTGTAGGCATGTCTTATTGTTTATCTTGCTTATTACCATGCCCAGATCAGGCATAAAGATTTTCAGAGTTGTAGTATAGTTCAACCTGTCATGGATACTCAGATTTTGAATACTCTTGAACTCTTGAAATCACTTGCAATCATCCTACCATGCAAGCACACCAAGAATGCCCAAAAAACAACTCTTTTTGAAACACGGTTGGGCAATACTATGGCACGTAAAAATAGAATACTAGAACGGATCATTGCAAAACAGAAACTAAACTACTTGCAAGATCAAAAACTAGCCTAGCATGCCACATTTCTCATAAAAAAACAAGAAAACTAACTCCAAGCATTCAAGAATCAAGAAGCTCCATCTTCTTGGTTCTTGAATTTTCCAAGAAACTCAAGAAACCAAAACGTAAATGAATTTGCAAGATCATACTTTTTCGATACCATCAATTTTTCAAGTCGCCCAAATTTCTCGATCCACCATTTTTTCGATACTACTTTTTTTCGAGTCGTACTGTTTTTGAGTCATACTTTTTTGATACCATCAATTTTTCGAGTCACCCAAATTTCTCGATCCATCATTTTTTCGATAATACTTTTTTTTGAGTCATACTTTTTCGATACCATCAATTTTTTGAGTCACCCAAATTTCTCGATCCATCATTTTTTCAATACTACTTTTTTTCGAGTTGTACTTTTTTCGAGTCGTACTTTTTCGATACCATCAATTTTGAGTCACCCAAATTTCTCGATCCATCATTTTTTCGATAATACTTTTTTTCGAGTCGTACTTTTTTCGAGTCATACTTTTTCGATACTACATTTTTTCGAGTCATATTTTTTTCAATACCATCAATTTTTAGAGCCATCAAAATTTTTTGAGTTATCAATTTTTCGAGTCACCCAAATTTCTCAATCCACCATTTTTCGATCCATCATTTTTTCGATACTACATTTTTTTCGAGTCGTACTTTCTCCGAGTCATATTTTTTTCGATACTACATTTTTTTGAGTCACCCAAATTTCTCGATCCACCATTTTTTTCGATACTACTTTTTTCGAGTTGTACTTTTTTCGATACTACATTTTTTTGAGTCGTACTTTTTTTATCCATCATTTTTTCGAGTCACCCAAATTTCTCGATCCACCATTTTTTCGATACTACTTTTTTCGAGTCATATTTTTTTCAATACCATCAATTTTTAGAGTATTCAAAATTTTTCGAGTTATCAGTTTTTCAAGTCACCCATTTTTTCGAGTCACCCCTTTTTTGAGTCACCACATTTTTTTCGATCCACTTCACTTTTTCGACCCACCCTCAATTTTTTATTCCAATCCAATTTTTTGACCCTAGTTTTTAGTCGGCCTTCCAAGATGGATAAGACGCGAGCTTAAATCCAATGACGAATATATGAGTCTAAAGTTAGCTATGTCTGATGCCATCCAAGAAGAAGACGAGGGATCAGATGTTGATGAATCCAGGTAACGGAAAGCACCCCGTGCTCCAGTCCAAGAGTCGAAGCAGATCGAGCATACTCGAGATCAACTTTGGAAATCATAGCTAGAGTTGCTTAATCAGTAACATCACCTGCAAATGGAGAAACCAATGAGTTTCAAAATACTATGAAGTCTATCCAACGCAGTATGCCTCGTCAACCACACACTGCCCAGATACCTAATACACAAAAAAAACTCATGTGGTGCCCACATTGTCGGGCTACACATCTTGCTGATGCTTGCCCTTTATATCAGCATATCCAAGCACATGCCATCCAAGGATATGAAGAACAACCGACACAATTTGGACATTCCTCGCATTATCATGACTACCCACCAGAAAATCAAGAACCACTAGCCATACAAGATGGCTATGCCATTACGCAAGGGCCAATGAACAACATATGTCTCATCTGTGGTGAAACCGGCCATTTCATGGTTGATTGTCCAATCAAGACCAAGTACCATGCCGAGTGTCCTGACTGTGTTAGAAAACACAGTTTCAAAGACTGTCCACAACAACCACCTAAGATCCTACCTGCCCGACACATCAGTTATGACTCCCGATAGGATCCTTACAACAACACAACTCGAGCACCGTAGCAACCTACCGCTAAACTTGCTGCAGTGTCGAGAAGTTCCTTGCAAACTTCTACATTACCACAAAATTCACCAGTTCAAAAATAAAACAAAGACATTATATGAAATGAGTCCTTGAAAGAAGAAAAGTGAAACCGATATTCTGTCATCTACTACCATTTCCATCCAAAAGCAACGTCACCAGGGAATTCATAGTTTTTCTGCCTTTCTGCAATCTCAATTCTATATGTCTACTACATGCTGAGACGATTTCCAAGGCCTTACATAGATCTGATCCTTTGATCTCCCCAGTTCCTTACCCTTCCGTCAAGTCCCTACCATTACCTACCCATCCGTCCAAATCTGTTTCTACCACTATTTGATTATGAGTCCATCCCCTTGAGACTGATAACCAAAGTTTGTGCAACCTACCAAATCGAAGGCTCTTCCTCTTCTCGTCAAAGGCAAGAGCATCGGCAAGACTGACTGGAACTTCGACTGAGAGAAAAGTTGCGGAAACACCCAGAAGCAGAATGGAGGACACAAGGAATGCCGAGACAATTGATGAATATCTGGCATGACCTCCTAGAGCACTAGTACCTGCCAAGAAACCAAAAGTGAAACCGTCCATGGCGGATACAAGTGACCAAAAGAAGAAAAAGAGACTCGAGGGAGACACTCAAGCATGCAGAGTTATGAAGCTGCTGGAAGCTCTCCAATTTTGAAGATGTTAACCATTTGCAGTAATAGGACATTTTGGTTAAATTGTGGCAAATTGTTGATATCAGTTTTTTATGAAGACTGGCAAAAATTAGCACTTGGTTTTACGCAAGCGAATGAGGATTTACCTTTTTCAAGTGTTGATCAAAGATGCCAATGCAAAGCGGAGCAATATCATTCAATGAGTTGCAGTGGGTCCTGCAACACAGTAGGGGTGGGATGATGTTGGCTGATTTTGACGAATCCCCAAGATACTCGGCCAGAGCTACCCAAGAGCACTTCTCACTTAGACCAAGGAGGTCTCTGAGAAGACGAGATGAACAAAGACTGAGAGCTGAGACAAGAGCCGAGGAATACTAGTTAATATTGTCAAGTGAAAACTGTGTGAGCCTCATGGTGAATCTTGAAAGATGGAATGACCATGTAGGAACTAGTATTTCTAGGCAACGTAATAAATGCAAGTAGGCCCCTCTTAGAAAAGTAGAGTGAGCCACCTTTTGATGGTGACACCTAGTGGAGAGCATAATTCCACTTGTAATTTGTGTAATGGAGAAATGTCACTAGGATGCCACCTAAGGAGCTCTCTTGCTTATTTAAGAAACTCTCCCTTTGTAGAAGGGAGGCTTTTGTAAATGTATCAACTCCATGCTGAAATGAGAAGATCTTCCATGAGTTTTGATGCATTTTTTAGCTCCTTGATCATTCTTGTTTCTTGAGTGATGCATTAATGATCTTGCCCTTCCATTCCCTTTGTGTGTGGTTGTGGATTGTAGTTGTGGATTAGATTTCTTGTTTTCTTCTGGATTAATATAGGAATCAGCATTAAGGTAAACTACATAGGCTGGATTTGTGGAGTAGATCTTGCTTATCCTAGACATTCCAGTTCTTGATTGTTCTTGGGGTGTCCAAGAATCAAGAAATGTGTGTTTATTGATTCTTGGACTTCTAAAATGTTGTCTAGTTTAATTAGTTTCTTGTTTTCTGTTTTGGTGGATTAATCTAAGTTGCAAGCATCCAAGAGATTTGTAGCCAATAATGTGGTATAGATCTTGCAAATTCATTTACGTTTTGGTTTCTTGAGTTTCTTGGAAAATTCAAGAACCAAGAAGTTGGAGCTTCTTGATTCTTGAATGCTTAGAGTTAGCTTTCTTGTTTTTTTTATGCGAAATGTGGCATGTTAGGCTAGTTTTTGATCTTGCAAGTAGTTTAGTTTCCGTTTTGCAATGATCCGTTCTAGTATTCTATTTTTACATGCCATAGTAGTGCCCAACCATGTTTCAAGAAGAGCTGTTTTTGGGGCATTCTTGGTGTGCTTGCATGGTAGAATGATTGCAAGTGATTTCAAGAGTTCAAGAGTATTCAAAATCTGAGTATCCATGATAAGTTGAACTATACTACCATGAAAATCTTTTTGCCTGATTTGGGCATGGTAATAAGCAAGATAAACAATAAGACATGCCCACAGTCTCTGCTGACAAGCAGAACACCAAGCTGTTTAAGCTGTAAATAAGACGTAAGCGAAGCAAAGAGTTAGTAAATAAATTCTACAGAGCTCATGAATCTGCCTACAATGAGTTCCACCATATCAGAGAAAAGCAAGGAGATGTAGTCGATTGCTTAATAGCATAAAAGAATGATAGCTTTGCAATGTAAAGAAGTGAAAAGCTCTTACCTTATGATAGCTTTCGTCGAGTAGAGAACCGGTAGGGTGCACTTGCTGTAGGTAAGAGACAAAGAATTCTTCAAAGTGTTGTGAGGAACATTCGTCGAGACTACATGATTTATAGTATCATGCGGTGAGGTTTCCAGGAAGTGCACATATTGCTTAGTGGGGGTGGGAAAACTTATTTCTCTCCATTCAAGCTTTTAAATTTAAACACTTTGTAGAGTATATTCAAAATTAAGGCCCTTTTAAAAAAAACCTTATTAAAGTACAAGCATGGGGGGGTGTTTGAATTAAAACCTTTTGTTTTTGAAGAAATAGTATGCCTATTGTTGTCCAGTTGTGTGGTAGAATAGCAGGATATTTTTAAACGAAGAAGCATCCATGAGAGAGAGAGAGAGAGAGAGAGAGAGAGAGAGAGAGAGAGAGAGAGAGAGAGAGAGAGAGAGAGAGAGAGAGAGAGAGAGAGAGAGAGAGAGAGAGAGAGAGAGAGAGAGAGAGAGAGAGAGTAACAAGATTTCACATAGTCCCTCTTGACAAGTCAAGACCAAACCCTTTGAACCCTTCAATTTATAGCATAACATGTAAAACTACAGCTGTATAAAGCTTAATAAAACAGAGAGTACCATAAAGCGAAGCAAGTTTTAAGACACACAGCTGTTAACCTGCCACCATCCCACACAACAAAACTACACAAGTTAGTCGTGTGAGGAAGACAGGTGTCATAGTTGAGCATCAGTTGTTATCCATGTCCGAAACAAGATTCACTACTTTATCAACTAAATTGCATTTATAACAAGTACGTCCAATCTTCCCAATCATTTACTTCATCACTTAGCAATACATTCCACCCTTTAACAAGTCGTATCAGGGCACAAGCCATACTAATCAGTACAAGAGCAAAAGAAATGTATGAGGTTCACATCTACGTTTTACATGTAAGCAACTATCTTTCACTACACTAATGGACAGAGACATGACTATGGCCACAACGCTAGGTACTAGAGCACCTTCGTGCTATACTAGCCCCCATGGATATCTCGTAACCATTTTCTGGGAGACCAAGCACCGAACAACTTGGGCAAATCCATGCCATTCAAGTGTACCATAGTCGAGCCCTATATGAGTACGTGACTTTACATATAATAACCGGAATTAGGATGCAAGAGAAA
Organism: Diphasiastrum complanatum; assembly: GCA_029204225.1. Taxonomy (NCBI): domain Eukaryota; kingdom Viridiplantae; phylum Streptophyta; class Lycopodiopsida; order Lycopodiales; family Lycopodiaceae; genus Diphasiastrum; species Diphasiastrum complanatum. The sequence continues at coordinate 42,640 of MU833024.1, read as the reverse complement.
TTTATTTTACAAAAACCACAAGCTCATATCCACTTTAACACACATAAGATCAGACTTTTCTAGATTTATTAATTAATACCATTATAGGAAGCATTTGCAGTATTATCATGCATGTATAAGGTTTCTCGTAGTAATGAGTAAGGCTACCCACCGTATTGGTGAAGTTCCGTATAGCATCGTACCTAAATGATAGGCGAAGTCATCTCTTGTGAACTATCCATCTTCAGTTGTTTTAACAAATCACCTACATGCTAGAAGATTCAAACCGAAAGTATTGTGTTAAGCATAGAGTACTTCTACCAACCTCATAGTCTTTATCAGTAGCTAATCCATCGTCTTCCCACAGATTATTAACGTAACATTCAACTTTTCAAGAGCATTTCATTCCTCACCATATCCACGATATACAGATTATCATTTTTTGTGCACACGTCTTCTCAGGAAGATACTATCAAGCCAAGCTTTCTTCATGCTACATTTTTTAGAAGCCATTATACTTGTTATCAGAGGCAGCTATCATCATAGTTTCTATCATCCTACCAGAACAATCATCTGGAGCAATCAATCATAGCAAGTTACAACCAATGAGTATAAAGAGTACTCTTATCAACCACATATAAGCTATAACCATTGGTATCATCGGAACCTATATGGAAGGACAACGGTCCATCACACTTTACTATCATTCCATACTAAAAATTGCGTAGAGTTTTGCTTGCATGCAAGGCATTGCTAAATCGCGGTAGCAAAATGAATTTCCTTGCCAAAAACTAGCGCTGGCCAGTGGCCAAATCCGCTACAGAAAGAGCGCTGGCCAGCGACTATACTTCATTTATGAAAAGTGATACTTATTGCCAACATTTGGATTGTTGTCCAGCGCCAACCATAGATCAACAGAGGTTGAGAAAATACTTGTAAGAATGCCCACTACTGCTCCTTGAGGCAGCGCTTGATTGCAAGAGTATCCAATCACAGTTTTGCAAGCCAATACTTGCTACTACACAACGGTAATCACATCAAGTAGTAAGCATCCATTTCTAATCATAAAGCACAGCATACATCCTTCATTATCAGCGAGCTACCATTCCTCAAATCACTCTCATCTTAGTTTGCAGTATCGTTCACACGATTGCTCTTCCAGTAGCATTCACGAGCTTTCTCTTCAATCACAATCACCGTATGGTAGAGCACCAGTAGAGCAAGAATGACAGACAGCAAGAAAGCATGAGGAAAAGTGAATAGGGTTGTGTGATTTTTCTCTTTATAGAAGCAGAGGACATTTAGGTATATTAAGTGCAAATTGTTGCTTACCGTTAGATTAATTGTCCATAATGTGCACAGATCTTGGCCATTGAAAGATTCACAACTTTTCCACCAATTTTTTAAAAAAAAACTTTTTCTATTATGTGGGGTCTTTTATTATAGTAAGGCATTTTTTTTGCCCCCACTAGTAAATAAGGTTAGTATGCAACATTTACATTTCACAAAGGCTTGTGAAGCGAATAAAGCAATATATGTATACAACAGAGCCCATGAGAGAGAGAGCGAGAGAGAGAGAGAACCCACCAACCGTACCCACAACTCGCAAAGTCTCTCAGGGGGCAGTTAGCACCCCTGAGATGGAGTGCTACCTGCCCACCAAAAGAAATTTAGCATTTTTCGGTAAAGTAAATTTGAGTCCAGGGAACAAATTGTGTAGGAATAGGTTGTTTATAATCTCATACAATCTTCCTCTCATGAAGTCATTACATTGAAAAGGAAGAACGATGTTTCTGACCTCATCCATAAAAGTATCATGTTTGCTACAACAATACATGGCAGCAATAATTTGAGCGACAATAACTTTATACGAGTTCATAATCGGTCTATTGGCAGTCAAGTGTATATATTGGAAAAACAAAAACGGAAGTTCCCTTCGCTTGTCAATTTTTTTCATATGAAACTTGCTGATAAAGAATCAAAGGTAGTGGAAATATTCAAAAAATTGACCGTATCATCCGAAGCATCTTCATTTTCTATGGCGAGGTACTCCAAGGGATAGATCCATAAGGCATTATCATCGACACGAGGTTGCTCCTTGTCCAGAAATAAAAGAGCATCTGTGTTGTTTAAGAAACAAATATCATCAATATAACGGAAAGTATGCTTGAAGGCACGTAGGTATTCTACATTTCCAAGTCTGGCGAGTCTTTTCATAAAATGTAATTCATAGAATGACAGATACCAGTTACACCATGTAGGAGAACAAGCAAAACCCATAGGAATACCACATACCTGTTTCCAAGTCCTATTTTTTAATTTTACTATGCAATTGTCAATCAGTATATCATTATATTGGAAAACAGGTTCCATGTCAATCACAGTCCAATTATCAGTTTGATTGATAATCCAATTCCAATCAAATTGCTTAAGGCTCGGCTTCCATTGATAGGCAAGCTTTTTGTTTTTACAAGACTTGAATGCATACCTGATCATTCTTCGTATTATTATTTTTAGCCCATCAGGACCATTAAGAGGAATATTCTCATAGCATTTTGCGATGTTAGTGGCCACATTGAAGTGATTTTGTTAAACACATTAAGATAAAATTCAATGGATGGATCGCATTGCCAGAATAGGTTGGTATCCACATTTAGGATACTCTGATATGAAGTTGCCTTAAGGCATGCCCTCTCCATAAGAAGAGAAGTCAGTATACCAAGAGCTCCAGAAATAAACGTGGCCACCTTAGAAAATAGCAGTCATGTGCATTTGTAATCCATCTGAATGCATTTTTATGTGCTTTGAAAGTATAGAGAGTAAGAAAGGTAATTCTTCTTTCCCTATTAGAAAATCAGGTATTTTAGTAGCAAACGTATCTCGGATCTTAACCATAGCCATGTCTAGTGTATTATCATTTTCTTTCGAAAATGGGACAAAATCTGGACTAGACAGTCTAACCAAAGCCAAATTTTTTACAAAGTAGATGCACATAAAACACGGGTTATGTTGAGCCTTATCCACACCATTCACATACAAATTGGTAGTAATCCAATTACACTCATCAATGGCATTTGTAAGTTTGTTACTCATTATACTTTTTTCATGCAACCACTTAGTATTTTTCAAAAAGTTTGTTACAGCATCTTTGCAAATCAAGGCATGTTCCATAACAGTCTCATGATCAATATTTTGATAAGTAGGTAAAAAACTTGCCAATTCAAACCATCCACGATAAAGTTCTAAATCTATCTCATTTATATTAGACTGGCGCAACGGGATGTGATTAAGTCCTTTGTTCAAGTCATTCTTTAAAACTTTGCTTCTAATAATTCCAGTATCCATCGAGACAACATGCCCAAAGATTTCGGAAATGAACTCTTTGAAACGTTTATTGTCAGTGCAAGTACAAGGTGGAATGTTGTCAACATCGAAATCACAAAAAACTTGAAAGGGTTTATACCATTCATGCTTCAAATGTGGAAAGTAAGACCAACCAAACACAATAAGCTCAAAAGTCTCATCAATATGACCAAAAATCTAAAGTAAGGTTTCAGCATATAGTCTTTTAACATCAATCCTCTCAAAGCATCTATTATAATAGCGTAAATGCAAAAAAAAACCTCCCTCTGTCTCTTCTAACCACTAGTCGTCATCTACCAGTATTGCTGACCTCCAATATCCTTATTTCTTCTATGTCCTCCTTCACATGGATTAATCACGGTAAAGTTCAGCTTTCTGATAGGAAGATCCCCCTTACCACCACTGCTTTGCCATTCTTTACCTTTGTTCGGAAAGTACTTTCGCTTCCTGTTATTGCCACTGTCTGTTATGACTGAGCTTGGATTGTTTAGATTGAAAGAACCCGTTTTTTTGCTAGTATTCTAGAACCATTTGTCTTGCAAGGTAGAGAAGATAGGTTTTTTCAAAAGGCGTTCAATTTCTCGAACGTTTTCAGCGTCGCCAAGGTGTGCAAGGAGCTTAGCAGTAGGATTTATGGAAAGTTCAATGGCAGCATCAATCATGTATTGTTGGATATATCGAAAGACAAGGTTGACAACCTCTCTAGCAGGTTTATGCAACCAAAGGAAGAAGGCATTAAGCTGATTTTGCATAGACGCACCAGGAAAGAAAATGGAAAGATTATTCATTATGTACCAGATAGAGTGATCAAACCATATGATAGAAAAATCGTTTTTGCATTTATCATCACATCTGCACTTAAAGAAAGGTCTTTTCCAGTTCCATATTCTAGTATTCATTCTGTTAAAGCCAGTGTCAAAATGGCCTCTAGTTCTAGCCCAGGTCTGCTCAAAAGGACATCTTGAAGGTTGTTTGCACGCTTGGACTTCTACATCAGTGAAATGAGCAAGAGCGATCCAGAGCTCAATAGAGATAGGTGCTAGGAAGTTGACAGAGGGGAGGCTACAAAGTTTATAGGCAGTTTTTGCAGATTTAAACTCAATGATACGACTTGGTACCAATGGTACTTGGCAACTATTGTTTTGACAAAATTCAAAGGCATACTCACCTTAGTTTGCAGTATCGTTCACACATTTCACAGAGGCTTGTGAAGCGAATAAAGCGATATATGTATGCAACAGAGCCCATGAGAGAGAGAGAGAGAGAGAGAGAGAGAGAGAGAGAGAGAGAGAGAGAGAGAGAGAGAGAGAGAGAGAGAGAGAGAGAGAGAGAGAGAGAGAGAGAGAGAGAGAGAGAGAGAGAGATATTCCAAGATGAAATGGACAGAGTTTTATTAGGAAGAGTAGAGGATGATCAGATACAAAGCATTAGGGCCCTTTTTGGACTCAAAAAGGGCCCCTTCACTAATTATAATTAGTGTTAATGACGCCATGTGTACCAATGAGAGAGTGACAATTGAGATGGAATGGTCCATATGACATGGCACAATCAATGGTGTAAATTGAATCTCCAAATTCTAACCCACCCACTAGCTCTCCTTTAACTCTACTTCTATAGCCCATACTAATGATGATATGATAAAGCTCAAGTCCAAAATTCAAATAAAAAACTTTCTATTTTTTCAACGACTTCAAAACGGCTTTTTATTAGTTAGAATGAGACAAAAGGGGGCCCAATAATTCTTTGGGCCCCATTTTGCAGAAAAGATTTAAAAAAAAAAATGGTGGGAGGGGGATGAGAGTGCACTCCCCCACCCCCCCACCCCCTTGTACCTTAAAACAACCACCCCGCTCCCTTGTACCTTAAACCCCCCCCACCCACCCACAGCGTTCTTGTACCTTCTCCCCTCCCCGACTCGCTGGCCGCTCCCCACACCCCAGACCGCTGGACCCCTTCGGGGCGCGGGGCCTGGATTGCACCACGACCGCCCCCCCCCCCCCGTTTAAATGGGTTTTAATGGGGGGGGGGGGGGGGTTTAATAGATGGACACGCCAACCTCCGCCAACTGCTCGACGTGAGCAAGAGCGCGCGTCGAACAGCTGGCAGGGGTGGCCACGCGGTGGGTGTGTCCACACATCAAAGGCCCCCTCCCCCCTATGTCATTCACTTCATCAGGGGAGGGGGTGTCATGGTGCAATCCAGAGGGAGGGCCTTGAAGGGGGCCAGCGGCTCGGGGAGTGGGGAGCGGCCAACATGTCAGGGGAGGGGAGAAGGTACAAGGGGGGGGGGGGGGTGTACTCTCATCCCCCTCCCCCCATTTTTTTTTTTAAATCTTTTTTTCATAATGGGGGCCCAAAGAAATATTGGCCCCCATTTTCTCTCATTCTAACTAAAAAAAAGCCGTTTTGAAGGCTTTGAAAAAATAGAGAGTTTATATTGAATATAATATTTTAGGCTACATCAAAATTTTCTGTCCTTGTGATATTATACTAGGTTCAAATGCAGCCTATAAAAATTTGAGCTAACCCATGATAAACTCTGGGTGAACTGCCACATAGGACAATTAATGAGTTAATTAATCCCAACTAGCAAACATGTTTAGGCAAGGAAGAGGCCCTTTTTGAGTTCAAAAAGGGCCCTAATGGAAATGGCTTCCTCTTATAGATTTGAGAGGTGAGCCCCCTTCACTCTGATTGGCTATTGAAGTTCCATTAAGATCACTTTGTATTTCTTGAGGACTAGTTTTGTTTCCCAACTTAGGAACTTTACAAAGCTAAGTTTAAAATACTTTATTTAATAATTGTACTCTATGGCACTTATGAGCCTAAGGCCCAATGTTGGACTCACACTTGCAGGATGTCAACTAGTCATTGTTTCTAATACTTTCAACCCTCTACTTTAGTTATGTAGTGTTTGGGCTTATTGCAGAAGCCTCTTGCCATATTTTAGAACATTCCATGTCATTCTCATAATTGGACAACAACAACCACATTAATGTTTGTGATACAACAAGTGAATTATGTTTAAAAAAAACTAGCCTGAGTAGTTGTTGTGAAAGAATCTTGTGAGGAAGTCATGGTTGTTTCAAAGACGTCTCCTTCTGTACCAAAACAATACGAGGGTGAAGATGTGTTCGAAGAGGAAGATCCACAAACCAGCATGAAAGCACAATCAACCACACCTATTGGATCTGTTCCTACCACAACCACATTACGTGCAGTCACTCTTGATTCTAGTGACATCTTGGGAATTCATAACCTAGGACAAATGATCCAGAATATGATAGACTCGGAAAGCAACATAGGAGAAGAGAATCTCATATCTGGGTTCCGAAGATACAATGATAAGCTAAAAGCTGATTCAAATCAATCGGGAGCTCCAGATAGCAAAACAACACGAAGCAAAATCAGAGGCCGATCTCAAGAAGGCCAAGCAGCATGAAGAGGCCCTGGAAGACTATGTGGCAAACTTCCATGAAGCTTTAGTCAACACTCAGAATCAAGTCGACAAAGCCATCCAAGATGCCAGGTAGCATATTCCTCTTTTTCAAGACCAGTTGGATATGGCACAATTGGAGGAGCGTGTGAAAAATGTCAACTAGTTAAGTTGATCTAAATTGGCAATTTGGAGGCCAACGTGAAATTTCAACTTAGAGACACATATCTTGATGACAGTAAGACCTAATAGAAGTTTATTTACTATTTTTAACAATTATATAAGTGGATAAGGTCATATTTGGACCTACTCTAATTGGCTAATGTGGATACATTGCATCTAGTCAAGTTAGACTAGATTTTTTATGAAGTACCTAGAAGTTGCTATTTTAGGGCAAGTGGCCAAGTGACATTATGGATGCTATAAAGAGTTGACTAGCTTGGATTAACCATCTTCATGTTCTCATTTTGTATGGAAAACTTTTCTCTTTTGATTCTATGTCCATCTCTATCATATTTGATATCTTGAGTTCTAATGTGTTCTAATTATCTTGTTGTACTTGGAATTGGCTTATTCATGTGCATGGAATCTAGTCATTTTAGATCTAGGGTTTGGAAGAGGTCTAGAATCTTCCATAAGTTGATAAGCTTGGGTAAAAGTATCCAAATAGGGCAAGGGGATGTTATAAATAAGCATACAAGTGTAAGAGAAATTCATCTCTCTCATTCTTCTCTCATTCATTCTTATGGGAGATATATCTTTGGGGTTCTACATCCATTTTTGCATATTGGCAATGATATAGTGGATTCTTATGTATAGAATGCTATTTTTCTTATATGTATGAGTTCCCATGTGTGAGTACTATTGTTGTACAGCTTTTGTAGGGACTTGAACAGTAAATCAACTTACATAAGTGATTTTGACACGTTGTTGTTGAGTTTACATCATGTATGTGCAGTAGATGTAATATTTTTACATTGTTAATGAAGCTAGATGTGCCGCTTTCCATTTTAACCAAAGATCAAAGGGCATAATTAGGTCTTTGTGATCTGATTTTTTTCACATGTTGATGAAAAAAATTCAAGTGATTATTTTTTTATTTTTGCTTGTTTGCTAACCAATGATGGAGATATTGATCCATGGTGGATTGATAGTGGAGCAAGCTTTCATATCACATGTCACAAAGACTACTTCACTTCTTTGGTGCCTTATGAAGGAGAGAAGACAGTCATCAACATGGCCAATGATGGTAAAGTTGTTATCAAGGTCATTGGTACTATTTCTATTTTTATCTCATCTACAAATAGGAATGTAAGCTTGAAGAATGTTAGGTTCATACCTTCCATTACTAAAAATGTTCTTAGTATGTGTCAAATGGTTGAAAAAGGGCTTAGAGTGGAATTTGTTGGTAATTCTTGCTTGATAAAAAAGAATGGAATCCTGTTTGCCCAAGGCAAGAGACAAGGTGAGCTCTACAAACTTGATGGATATATTGTTCCTAACCATGTGGTTTGAAGGCAAAGAAGCAAGTTGGTGAGCTTTGTTCAATGTCAAAGTCACAAAGGTTGTCTTATTCTAGATCTAGCTTAAAATCTAAGATGCATTTTCATTTAGTACATTTGGATTTGTATTGTACTAGTGCTTTGAGTAATGGAGGAGAAAAGATGTTTGTGATTTACATTGATGACTTTAGTAGACATTGTTAGATCTATCTTCTAAAGAATGTGGATAAGCTTGATGTTGTTGATGTTGATCAATCTAACATTGGTGGCGATAAAGATGGTTCTTTGGATGGTGATGGTGGAGATGCCTCTCCAAGTCAAGTTCTAAGAATATCCTCAAGGAAAAGGCAAAAGCCATATAGGCTTACATATGATGAGAATGGTAAGCAAGTTGAAGGTACAAACTTTTCTTTACTCACATGTTTTGGTTCATCTTCTTGTGTAGATGATTCTATGCAAGTGGATCAATGACACAAAAGAGAAAGTGACAATTTGGAGCTATTCAAGGGCATCAAAGGGAAGTCAAATGGAAAAGATAGTTTGGATCTATTTTTGAAGGTCATTGAAGAGTCAAGTAAGGTCAAGGGAGCAGCAAGGAAGTGTTGTTCAGTTTACTTTACTTGCTCTATCTTGTACTTGGAAGTATTTGGCTTTTGTGACAACTATACATAGTATATACGGTCAACAAATCAGGAATGTTGACGCGAACGAAGACGTCGCAAATTCTCTCATTTTGCATTTTACGTGAAGTGGCTTTCTCTCACTTCGCATTTTGGTAAGTGGCTGGGAACGTTCCTCGTTGAAAATAGCCAACTTTCGAGATTTTTCTCTCTTCAGGATTTTGCGTAAAAGCTGACATTGTCCTTAAAAAGATGAAGGTGCCCTTAAAACAGTTTAACTTCTTCAAAATAGTTGAAAGGAAGAAGCTAAAGTCAAGTGTCACATTTTTCGGGAAAGTGCGAAAAAGCTAACATGTTGCAAAATAGTTGAACTGTTGAACTATGTTGAAGTTGTCACATTTTGGAAAAAGCTGGCACTATTAAAAACATAATTCATTTCTGCAGACTGTTGTGACACTTAGTGTATTTCTAAAGACTGTTGCGACACTTAGTGTATTTCTGCATAGTTGTTCTAAATGCTAATTCGTGGAAGTTCTTGAAGATGGCCAAGTCAATGATCTTCAAATTATTGAACTTAACATCTGAACTAAAAATATGATAGGATTGGTTACCCTTTGCTGGAGATAAGCCGGAAGCCCGTTGTAGACGTTCTTCAAATAACTTGGTTGTCTAAGTTATGATTCCTACAGGTATCAGAGGAGCAGATGTAGAACCAAAGTTGGTTTCACCTGACCCTAGATCAACGATCAATATATGTGTAGGAAGAATCTTGAAATAAAAATAGTCATTCACCAAGGAAACAACTGTGGGCTTAATTTCCAACACTTCTCACACGTGTGAAAGTACTTTGGTGATGATTGTATGCATGTAGATTTGTGTCTTTGCCTTAGAATTTGACATAGATCTTGGATTTCAATCTATAGTTGATCTAAAGTGCAAGAACAAAACTTAAGAGATCTTAATCACACATTAGGGCATTCTTACACGTCTGAATTTTCACATGGTATCAGAGCCTACCTAAGTGTTTGATGCATCTCTCATCATAAGTTTGAAAATTTTCATGAAAATCAAGATTTAGAGAGTGTCGATTTCATCTCTCATGCTATCTTTGAGATTTTTGGATCAACAGGGTTCATTATTATAAGGATTGAATCTGATCTGGTACTGTATGAAAATCAGTGTTCAGACACATGTGAAGGACAGCCAAGTTCATTTGGATAGATCTCTTCCAAGTTAGATCCAAATTTCATGCTAGATAGCTTGTTTAAAAGCTAGAAGAGTCTAGATTGTGTAGCAATCAGTTTCAAATCATTTGGATCTTCCAATCAAAAGTTATAGCCAATTGATCTGATAGCCAAGTTGTGAATCCAGAAGAAGAAGAAGAGTGAGTAGGAGAAGAGCAGGCAGAAGTGGCCACTACAAGAAATGATTAAGTTCTGATTGAGAATGCAGCAGAAGGAGAAAAACACACAACAGTGGCATCAACCGAGGAGGAGGTACTACACGTAAACCCGACAATGTGATCAACCTAGCCAGAGGATCATCACCTAACTTGTATGGATTTTTCAGATTCAGACTTTTATGAAGATCAAATGGATAGGAAATCCGTAAGTGCACATGTTGTTTTCATAGGTTATGGAGCTATCTCTTAGATGTCCAAAAAACAAGCTACAATCTCATTGTCATCTAGTGAGGCCGAGTACAAATCTCTTACATCTTGTACAAAGGAGATGCTATGGATCAAAAGGATGGTAATGGATTTTCACTTGCTGGATTTTTCAGAGAGTCCAATCATCTTTTGTGATAACCTTTCAGCCCAAAGACTGGCAAGAAATCCTATTTTTCATGCAAGGAGCAAGCATATTGAAGTGGCTTATCATTTTGTGAGAGAACAAGTCATGGCAAAGGAGGTGGAGCTTCAACAGATTTTTGATGAAGTATCTAGAAGTTTCCAATTTAGGTCAAGTTTAGGGCAAGTGGCCAAATGACATTTTGGAAGCTATAAATAGTTATACATGCATGGTGAAATAATCATCAAATTTTCTTTCTTTGTGGAGAATTCATTTCTTGTCCATCTCATGTGTATTCTCTTTATATCTTGGTTTTCTATGTGTAGAATGTTGATTTTATGATGGATCTTGATTCCATACATGTGAAGGACAATAACTTATGTTGTATGGACAGGGACAGTACCATACTGTATTTTCATGCTTATGACAGATCTTAGGGATTTATGAAATTCTATCATGCTAAAACTAGATGTGCATCCAAATTTGGTCAAGATCTTGTGGTGCCCATGAGTATCGATGCATGGGATATGTAATGCTGCTGGATATCGATGTGGATCATTGCAATGCTTCTTGGTTTCCAAGGGAGGCTCGAACTTGGGACCAAAGAAACGTTGGATGCCAAGCTAACCAACTAGGCCAGCCCCTTTGGTGGATCATTGCAATGAAAGGATTGTGGATGAAATCTTTGTGGGTGTGATAAGCGTAGTCCCAGCCAATGGCTCTAATAGCACGAGGTCGTTATCCTGGATATTTGCGCTGCAATGAGGTCCTTCACCTACGCTTGAGCTTTCCCTTTGGGGCAGTGCGTATAGTGTTGTAATGCCCTGCCCATTACAAGTGTGATAAATAAAGTTTTACCCAGTTGCTCTAAGAGCACGATGTCGTTATCCTGGAATTCATGCTGTGATAACTTTATGTATACTTCTGATTACTCCCTTTGTTAACTTTCTCTTGAATAATATCTTGAGTTCTTTGGCTCGTAGATTCTTATCCTGCATGATTCCATAAGACATGAAGAACCTGAAGATGATTGTGACCGCCTCACAATGTGAGTTAGTACATCATCTAATATATGAGATTACTCTTTGAACTGTGAAAAGTCGAAGGTGTATTCAAGACCTCAAGGTATCACAGCAATTTGTCAGGGTTAATAATGTAGCTTCGTGATATCTTCAAGAGCAAATGGTATCAGCCAATAATCTGACGTCCGAAGCAAAGAAGTGAAAGATCAGAGCAAGCCCACTAACTTCTAACCATCCTCATGAGTTCAATGGTTTGCCAATGATTTTAAGTTCAATGCAAGGAAGCGAAATATCTGTAACAAGCCAACTAATTTAGAAGATCAACCACTTTATTGAGGTGATACACATCATGAAGATTAACTTGCATATAAATCCCTCAAATTCTACAAAAGTCCTGAGATAACCTGATTAGTTTCTAGCATGGTGAGGTTCTGAGGCTCACACACTATAAGGTCTGATTACACACTTTTGTGAGGTTCTGAAGCTCGTGTTGTATAGTGACTTTTGTGATATATCGTTCACCTAATGAAATATATAAGCCAACTGCTATTTTTACAGGATAAGTCATGAGCGGTACAAAATCTGAGACAAACTGGATTCAGCAATAGCTTGAGCACTTGAACCAAGAAACTTGATCCCATGACTTTCAAGCTGCTGACAAAGGCAATTGAACATGGACTGAGATCAAAACAAGACGAATGCAAGAAGGAAGGTGGCTCCTGGCATAAAGGGTAAAATACTAAATAGGGCTTCACCTCCTCCAGTATAAAGACAGACCATAGTTGCCCGTTCAATTTGGTGCTCAAGTTAGATTTTGCTAAATTGCAACATGCACATGCATTGAGCAGAGTTGAACTTACCATTGGATAAATAAATCTTTTTTACATCTAGAAACTGAAGTTGCTGCAAAGAAGATTCTGTCAAATTGCTTCTGCTTCATGCATATACATTGAGCAGCCTTTAACTCATCATGGACAATTCGTTTTTGCATCTACGAACTGTTGTGAATATCACACTGCTGCAATGCTTTCCAATATGGGCTTAATTTCATGCTCTTGGCTTTCTTGATCCAGATGTGGCAATCTACCGTTTTTTGAAACCATTGAATTAGAACATTTTCTTACTTTGCCTCTATCATAGTTTAGGCATCCAAGATCCCCACAATTAAACCTTCACCCTCTTACTCCCAAATGTACACAATCTTTTACCATGAAGGCAACTACTTATGGGAACCATTGTGACATTCAACTCCTGTGAGACGCTTGCAAAACCAGATTTCATCCTGCGAAATTACTGTTCAAAATTCCACTATCCCAATAAATTGCCTTCTAGATGTTGAGGATGAAGTATCTTTCCCCACATTCTACTTTTGTGTGGCAAATTCTGAAATAAGAGTTGAATGAAATGATATAGCTACCATGCCTCTGGTTAGAAATCCTGATCCAGTATTGATTTGAGTCTTAACTTGTATCTGAAACTACCTTGTTACTATAAAAATTTTGATCTCATTGGTTGATCTTGCTATGGCAACCTGTTTTATCGGCATTTATATTTAGTACAGTAATGAGACTTGCATGATTCAGATGTATTAAAGCCTTAACAAATGATCTTTCTGTTTATAACATAAGCTCAAATACCAGCCTCGGTTCTTAAAGTTACATTATTGAAATGCTGATGTCATACAATCACTAGTAGTACAATTTTTATCAACACTCAATGATACTCGTTACAGAAAAATGCTCAAGCACATCATCAATATGTATAGATAAAAGGTCTAGCATAATGGTATTGAGCAAAACCTTTTGGTATTGACTTTTACCATCCATTGACTAGGTGTTAAAAGTTATAGAAAATTCAACAATTCTGGCATATTAGACAGACTTTGACACACTAAAATATGTCTTATGTCCAAAGTACCAGATGAAGAAAATCTGAGTGTGTTAGTATCCGAAAAAGGTGAAAATTCACTGCTAAAGATAGCTCTGGAGGTATCAAAATAATCAGAGATAATGCCTTGTATTACCTTCGTAGGAATTAATGTTCAATCACGCCATGCAAATATAAATAATCTTGGATCAGCTGATTAATATTTCCCAGTACATCTTCGAATCACATCAATACTATAAACTTACTGCTGCATTGTAAGTAAAAAAATTTCCGGCTTTTATTGTAATGTGACAATTCTGCACAAGGGGAGGAAAAGGTGGGGAGGCACCTGTTAATCATATGCATCAGCCACCCCATATTCTCCTTGAATATGTTACAGCTTGATACACCTCCAACCCCAGCAACTTAGACTCAATGACTTACCAACAAAGCCACCCTGTACGTGTTCCTCAAAAGGCTTTGTTTCGGATATACAATCAAGGATGGAAAGAACAATCAACGACGTTAAATCTAATACATCCTGAAAGATTTGAGGCATCTGTACCTTTGGCTGCTAGATGATTTGAACTGTCTTTGTGTCCTCGATCTTAAGCAAGCCTCTCTTGCAAGAGCAATTGTCAAGCTCCCTAGCCATAACAAGTACAGCATCCGCTGTTGCACTTGCATAAATTCTGAGAAATTCCTGCCATGTTCCACAATTGTACTGAGTAATGATCTTCAAACATGAGCATTACTGATGTCTACGATGACGCAAAGGTTTTGAGATCTGTGGCTGCATCAATCGGGCATATAGACCCCCTTCAGCAATAAGCGTATCATGAGTACCTTCCTCAACTATTTGGCCATCATGGAGAACTGCAACCATATCAACCCGTTTCATCGTTGCAATACGGTGAGCAATGACAATTGTAGTTTTATTCCCCATGATCATAGTGTCCAGTGCCTCCTGGACAACCCGACTTGATTCGCTTTCTATCGAAGAGCTTGCTTCATCTAATAACAAAATTGGTGCATTTTTCAGAACGACTCTGGCTATTGCAATTCTTTGCTTTTGACCAGCTGTAAGGTCCAACCCTCGCATGCCAATGTGAGTATCATAACCATGAGGTAGGCTACTGATGAAATGGTGTGCATTCGCAATCCTTGCAGCTTCTTTCATTTCAGCTTCTGTTGCATTACGTTTGGCATATATAATATTTTCTCGAATAGTAGTGGAGAAAAGTACCGGCTCTTGCTGAACAAGACCCAGATGGCTGCGAAGCCATCGCAAGTTCAAACTCCTGATATCTTTACCATCAAGCATTACACTTCCAGCAATAGGATCATAAAATCTTTCAAGAAGAGCAATGACTGTGCTCTTCCCAGAGCCAGACGCTCCAATAATAGCCACAGTTTGCCCCCCCGTAGCTTTGAGATTGAAACTTTGAAGTACAAAAAGGTCAGGTCGTGTAGGGTAGGAAAAATCAACATTTCTCAACTCTATTGTACCATATACATTAGGAAGCCTTAGCCCTGCTGCATCATCAGGGTCAATCTTTGGTTTTCGATCAATAACCTCAAAAACAGATATCAAAGACTTTCGTCTCTTCAAAATGTAAGGAGCCAGACCAAAAGGTTCAACCAGTGCAAATGTTGCAAATGAAAAAATGAGATAGACTTTCAGAATTGCATGCAGGTCAGCTTGGTGTTTATTGATCGTCTCATGTCCATACCAGAGAAGGAATGCATTTGACCCGAAAAGCAAAAATTGTGAGGCACCAAAGGCAAGTCCAGTCATGAGCCCTCGTACAAAACTGTGAATTTGTATACTTCCCAAATGCTTTTTGTACAGTTCTAACACTTTAGTTTCGGCTGAAAAAGACACAACCATGTAGATATTTCTCACTGCCTCTTCTACCACCACAGATGCTTTCTTGTGAGATTCCTTGATGTCACCTGAGAAGCCAATCACCCACATCCTCTGCAATAGTTCATTTTCATCTGTCAGATTTACTCAAGGAACTACTCAAACGAATACATATCTGGATGCAGAGCAGGTTTCTAAATTTTTGGCTCACATCAAAGAACCATCATATGCAAATCCAAAACACAAAAATTTAGCTTGATGGAAAACAATGAAATTTCATGACTGGTTTCGCCAGCTAACTCTACACAGGCAGCAGCAACTTAACAAATCTAAAGATTTGCATAGATTTGCACAAAAAATAGAATTAGAACCTGCTCAAGTATCTCTTTAAAAGTTAACCTTACTCTCATAAGTCAATATTAGCACCAAGTGCGCTGCTCCACTTTTCATGCCTGAGCATCGGGAATAAAATGAAGACAAAGGCAAAATCGATGATGAATTAGATCATTTGGATATAGATGAGAGTTTTTCAGATCATATTCTTTACACTGGATTACTAAGCCTAAAATAGTTCCTAATTAGTTGATTGATTTAAATGCATCGTGCATCATCACCTTTGTCATGTTCAGCTCAAGTACTTTCCTAGATTGTCATGTCTACATTGTACAACGCTTTTTTCCTTAGCCAAAAAGACGGAAATATTCTTGCATGTGAAAGAAACAAATTGTCACTGTTCCGTATCAAGAAGCCAGTTATTACAACCTGTCCAAACTGATTTTCCTTTTACAACATTATGATTTTAGCATGAAGAGGAAGAAACTGCATCTGATATTTGTATCAAAAAATGTCCTCGGACCTCTACTTGTTGAATTGAATAAACAGGATCCAAGCGACTGATCAGTGATACCTGGAGCAACTATTGGAACTAAATCTCAAGTGAAAGCTGCAGTACATGTGCTCACCTAAATATGCAACCTTTTCATGTCCCTGGAAAGAGCCTAGCAAAGTGGTCTATTTTCATTGTACATCAGATGAATTACAGTATGTCTATGTTCATAGGAAATTTATCCACCTATACTTTAAACCTAAGATAGAGCCACTATCAGTCAATCATCGACCCAAAAAATAGGTATCAAGCCTATTCATAGCTGTAGGAAAGCCCATGATGTAGGGCTAGAGGCTAGCACCCTCCTATAGGGGCCTAGTAAGACCGAATGACTATAAAAAGTGACAATATGCTGAGTCATTGCCAAACAGAGGCCCAAGAGCCCAAAGTACAAAGTTTGATGTCAACCAGTAAATTGTGTAATAGACAATAGCTCTATATCCTTCAAATGATACTGTCCCCATTGTCAGATGCTGCAAAATGGAGACAACTCTGCGTATACTAATGGCTAGCATCGTCATTCTTCTTTGACATATGGCACACGCATGAGGCATAACATGCCATTTTCCACCTTGACCTGTAGTGGTCTGCTTTTTGGGATATCTAACTTGTTTTTGTATGGGTTATTTTTTGACATCTACCTTTTTTGCACGATTTTGTTCTTAATAGTAGTCCTAGCATTTTCTGTGACATCTTCCTTGGACTCGACATTTTTGCTGTATCTTCTTCAGCATGTGCTTTTGCAACAGCCTCAACTTTGGAGTTTTGTCAAAACATAGAGAACAATTTTCTTGCTAGTAGGCTGTTTATGCACGATTCCTGTCCTATTTTGCTGTTTATGCATGTTTCTGTGTATGCACTGAACTGTGTACAGCACCTTGCATTAGCTGCTGAGCTTGGATGTCTTGGTCTCATACTTTTTGAAGGAAGATATATATACATTCATTGAACAAGGGACAGTTTTCTCCAGCCTTTAAGAGGGAAATTAATTTTTAAAATAGATGTGAAAAAGTTTTCTTTGGGTTTCCCTGCACTTTGCAAACGATCCTATATGAATATGTCATCATGCATGGATGATTGTGTAGCTAGCATGTGGTTTCTTTTCTAAATTTTTATTGCAAATTCATGTAACCGTCGTGAAGATTTTGTAATCTATTCGGTGGATAATGTTTAACCAGCTCTATTTTTGGCAGAATTTGTATGTACTCTTATCTAGCTTGCCATGTGTGAGCCAGCCAGTGTATTGGAGTTACTTTCTTGAGTGGTTTCAGGTCCCTTCAGTGTATTGGCAATTACGGTAAAAGACACCCACAAATAAGTCAAACTTTATGAGTCCTTAGTCATACTGCTAAATACTCAAGTTATTTGTATAGTTTAGTGGCAGTCTAAAACCAATGACCTGTACGGAATTTTTCAAGTACCGTGCCACTTCAGTCTAGGCCACTTTGGACTTCTATATTGAGCCAGCTATATCCCCTTCATTTCTTGTGATAATACTGATGCAGTTTTGTCACCATTTAGGGATCCATACCTTGATTCATTGGTTGCAGATTAGTCACCATCTTTCATCAAGTTAAGCCCAAAATAACAACAGATACCAGCTGTCTGTGAATCACCATGCTGTTAGGAATGCCACACAAAAGTATCAACATGAACAAGAGAATAAAGGCTTGCAAAGATGTCTGCTACACAGTTTCTCTGTCACTCAAAAACATCAGATAGCCACGAGTACCTTCGAAGTGTGGCATTAGGGAGCATAATCCTTCTATAGAAGATCCAAGGCAATTGTATGAAATAGATAGGCAAAAAAAATGGGTTCCAAGCTATCTGTCTAGACTCTAGAATCACATTGAACACCTCATAGCAATTGCAGCAAGCAACTCAAATGATGTAAATAAAGTCAAGCTGCTCCTATCTAGTAAGATATATCATCTCTTTACAGAATACTATTTTAGTTTTGAAATTTTAGGAATTAAGGTTTCTAAATAGTAAATTGTAATATCTAGGGAAACATTTTCCAAAACTATGTACACCACACTCGCTAGTATTCGTTTCTACCAAGAATGGTTTATTAGGATCGACTAAGTGTAAAATTGGAACCGTAGAAACACGGTGCTTGAGAGTTTCAAGACTCTCATTCATTTCATCACTCTAGACTACAGGTGGACTTTTTCTGCAGCTAAAATTTTTTCTCCCCTTAAGACATTCGTTGAGGGCAAAGCTATACTAGCATAGTCCAAAATGTATCTGTGAATACGAACATGCTCTTCTTGCTCCTCAAGGGTCCGACTATAAATTAATATGTTGTCCAAATACACCACCACAAACTTCCCCAGATATGGACGAAGATTATCGTTCATCATCCGCTGGAATGTAGTAGGTGCACACGTGAGTCCAAACAATACCACCAAAACTCATAGTGGCAAACTTCAATAACCAGACTTAGAAACATCCTTGTTCCTAATCCTTATCTAATGGTAGTCTGATCGAAGGTCTATCTTGGAGAACTAACTACTTTGCTCCATTTAGATGGTCCATTAGATCGTCCATCCTTGGTAAGGAATATCTATTCTTGATGGTCATTTTATTCATCTTTTTTAAATCAACACAACGGCGAGTGCATCTATCCTTTTTCCTAACTAAAAGGGCTAGTGTGCTCCCCAAGGGCATTTACTAGGTCAAATGTGAGCCTTGTCATAATTGGCTCTACTTGAAGCGCTTTTTCCCACCTTGGGAGCCATTGTCTGTCTTGTCTTTGCCCCGTTTTAAAGAACATTTTTATCTTTACAATCCTTTCGAGCACCAGAATGGGTATCATCAAAGATCTTCGCAAAGAAAAGTGCATCTTTGAGGCTCTGTAGTTGGTTATGCCACACTTCAAGTTGGAATTCTTTAGGAAGCCCCAAAATAAATTATAATTTAATCAGCATGGGATTAATTCGATTTATGAATCGAGGCAACACTTCTTGAAATTCTTGCAAATAGGCATCTAACGGCCTAGTCCCCATGTATATGGAAGCAAATTGACGATAATGTTCAGAATCGTGCAAGACCGGTTAAAATGCCACCTTGAAGGCATCTTGAAAACTGCCCCCAATGGTAAGGGCATTAGCCCCATCCTTAAGATGTTGCCACCATGTGAACGCCTTACTGCATAAGAACAGGTGTGTAGCAGCAATCTTAGTACTATCCGGCAAATCGTGCATGGACAACACCACATCAGGATGCCGGTCCTTTTTATCACCCAAGAAAAACTCTAGGTTAAACATGGGGTACATCAAACAGGCAGCGATTGGCTTTGACTTCGCCATTCTCTCTTGGCCGCCACATGTTTGGATTGCATCTCTAAAATCTGATTTTGCAATGAGTTCATAGCTTGAACTAACTGCAAGGAGTCTAGCGCAAGCGCAAGTCGTGGTGAAGAAATTCCTTCAGCCTTGAGAGCTCTATCCAGAGTACTAAGCATGAATGAGAGGAGCAGGGCTTATACTCCCTTCTCCACACCACCTTTCCACCTCCCCACACCCATACTAGGTGGCAAGCCTAAACGGTGTATGGCATGGCCTACTTTATGAAGCAACCCTTATGGGCACCACCTCACACTCAAGGTCACCTAGCCACCTCATCCACATAACTCATGGGTCATGCCTTTCCCCCAACTATCCTTCTCCAGCCTTTCTGATTATGAAGGGCAAGGGGACTTTATAAGCATGGGAGGGCCCAAGAAGATGTGGATGAAGGTCAAAGGTGAGGAGAGAGGAGACTCCTTTTTGTACCTGCAACAAGTACAGATCCACAGAGAATCGAGCATAAATAGTAAAAAAGGATGGCAAACTTTCAACTGATCATAAATCTCCAACAATGATCTCAAAAATCATGAACGATGAACTGACTTGCAGGTCCTCTAACAAATGAGCACTTTCAATGATCATCAGCTAGCAAATGAGGGCTCACTAACGTATCTATAGACTTGAACTAGGATGTTCTAGATTGAGGCTGGGCACCTACCTCTAGGTGTCCTTCCAAGTAATCACCCAATAATCATATATTGTACTACAGGAGTCCAATTGCAATTAATGAGGCCCCAAGCACTACAACAGTACCTCAATATAAATTGAAGTTACAAGTTCAGAAGCCACATACCAAGAACTACAGCCAAGATATGAAATCTATAGGTGAACAGTGGAGAAACAAAAAAGTCTGTATTAACTGGACCTGAGCAACTGCAGCAGCAGCAAGGAGTGGAATTGTAGCAAGTGCGACAACTGCAAGACGCCATTCCATAATGATAGTGATTATAATCACCACAACTATGGCTGTCGTATCCTGGACAAAAAATAGCAACCGGTTACTGAATGCAGCTCGAACAAATGTAGCATCATTTGCCAGACGGATTGAGAGCGCTTCAGTGCTGTTTTCCTCTTTATCGAACCATCCAATCTCATTACGCAAAATTGCTGGACAATCAAGAGGACGTTGAATCAGGATGGTTCACAAATAGATACATAGGATAGGATGGTACTTCAGACTCAAAATTTCACCACGCAAGCAAATACAGGATCAAACTTCCTTCCTATTGAAACTTGATTCAAAAGAATTCAAACTCACCAGAAAACATCATTCTACGAACACGCTCAGTCATTTTCTCTCCCATAATTCCAAAATAAAAGTGCTGCAAAAAATTGACAAAGACCGTTGCTATGCCCATCGCGACCATAAACAGACACCACTTGTTTACTTCATGCTTGAAATGCTTTCTGGGAAACTCATAATAAGCTTCAGCTACCTGAACCACAAGATATGCCAGCAAAGGATTAAAGGAACCAAATAGTGCAGCACCTATGCAGCCAAGTAGTGCACAAAGCCATTGAGGAGCACTAAGTCTCGCAAGTCTCCACAATGATGGCTTCTCAGAAAGAACATCTTGGGGACTTTCTATGTCGGTCTCCAATTCAACAAGCTGGCCAATAGATCTAGTGTAGGTCTTTGAATGCGATCGTTCGTTCTTAGGATCAGTGATCAACAGTGGTGACACAGGAGACTCTGGATCAGAGTGATTGGAAGGATGACGCTGTAAAGCGCGCATATTCAACTTTGGTAAAGCAGTCAGAGACGATTCAAGACTATCTTGTCCCTTCACAGAGGGAGCGCTTTCCTGTACATCCAATTTAGGATCAATTTCTGGCTTTTCCTCAGATGGTGGACTGGGAACTTGAGGAGGGGAACTGTACATGCTAATTAACTCTGTGGCTCGCGCACTGCTGTGTCTATGCAAAGAAGAGGATTTAACCAATCGAGGAGATGAGCTACCTGCTTGCACAGGAATGTTCAGTTCTCTATAACTTTTGCTCCTGCCACAACGACACACCAAAAAGCTTACGAATGCAAACCAATTGTGTGCATGATGACAGAATTACCATTTAAATTTTGAAATCACCAAAATGCCTGTTCCCTTTTTACATATCACTCTTCAAAAACAAATAGTATAAGTGAATTATGATAGTAGAAATCTTGTACAGAACCTTGCACGTTCCCAGACTAGAGACAAAACTATCCAAAAACAACATTTTTCAACATGGAACATAACGTCTCAAAGGCTCTTTGACTAGTACCTTCTCGCTGGTTTTGTGTTCTCCTCAAGCCTTAAGAGGTCTGCATACGACCCATCAATGCCTAATAACTCTTCATGTGTTCCCATCTCCACTAGTTGTCCATCCTCAATGACGGCAATAGCATCAACATTTCTAATGCTCGCAAGGCGATGCGCAATAAGTAGGGTTGATCTACCAAGTATAAGTATATCAATCGCTTCCTGAACACTTCGTTCTGCTTGTGCATCCAGATTACAGGTAGCTTCATCAAGAAGAAGAATACAAGGATTCTTTAAAACGGCTCTTGCTATCGCCAATTTCAGCCTGAACTCCTCTGAAAGAAATCTTCCACCTTCTCCAACCTGCCCCATAACATTCTGTACTTCAAGATTCATCGTCTATGCAGGACATCCCAAAGTTTCAAAAATTTCAACCAGAAAAAACTTTACTACAACAAATTCATGTCTAGAAGGCCCCACCTGAGTCTCATAACCATCAGGTAAAGAGCTGATGAAAGTGTGAGCATGGGCAATTTTTGCTGCCTCCTCAATTTCATCAATACCTGCAACACTACGACCATATAAAATATTTTCCTTGATACTCGCAGCAAAAAGTGCAGGCTCTGAGCTGACAAGACCAACTTGACTTCTTAGCCAGTCTAGCCGCAAATTCTTCAAATTCTCCCCATCGAGCAATATCTCACCTAGATAACCAAAAAGAAAGGTCAAATTCAAGCTTTGATACAAATCCCAGAAGCAAGAAAAGATTTTTAGAGAACTATAAAAAGCATAGCATATGACATACCTAAAGTTGGGTCATAGAAGCGTAAAATCAAAGAAACTATGCTACTTCTTCCAGAGCCACTGCTACCAACAAGTGCCATCGTTCTCCTTGCAGGAAGAGAAAGGTATAATCCACTCAAGATAGGTATGTCAGGTCGTGATGGATAGCTGAAATAGACATTCCGCAGTTCTAAACCTCCTTGAAGATTGGGCAATACTTTTCCTTCCAAAGGACTTGCAGGTATTCTCTCTATCATGTCATATAACCGATACGCTGCTATCCTACTTTGCTCAAAAGCGTGAAAGTTGGTAGCAGCTTGGTTCAAGCCTCTGCATTAGTTACAAACAACAATTCTTCAACAGTTATGACCCAAGCACAAGGTACTGAAGTTAAAATCAGAAAAGTCAATTTTGATAGCAAAACACAGTATGAGGTTCATTAGCAGAATAAGAGCCAAAAGGATGACAACTGGAATGTCAACTAATACCCATGTTCAAGACTGCTGTTTATAAAAGCCCTCAATGAAGATACGTGATTTCAAGACTATGCTTACAGGCCACTAAGGATAATTGCAAAAACTGCAACGATTACTTCACTTCCATCACTTAGATCATGATCAATGAGGGTACGGCCAAACCACAGCTGCAATGCACATGAACATATTGCCAGTCCATAGATAAATCCTAAGCCAATGCCTTGCACACGGCTTATTTTGACCCCATATTTCAGAGTGGTTTGAAGAGCATTTGCATAAAGATATTTAGCCAGTGTCTCATTGACGAACGCATACATAGTCCGAACATAAGTGATTGCCTGCATACAGTAACCAGATAACTCAGTAACGGAAGCACCACAAATGCATCAACAGACAACGCTATATGTTCAACAGGGTGAATAGCATAATTTTACATGAATTGGTGAACAGAACAACTTTTCTGCATATATACTACCTTGTCATTATTATAAAGTGCTGAGATTACCTCAGCCCGTTAGGGGGCTGAGAAGATCTGGCCACATGTATTCCTATTATTCCATCTTTCTGGAGGATCAATGTTAAATCAGTACCCTTACTTAGTTCATCAACTCGAGTAAAACTTAAATATGGGAGTAAAAGTAATGAATTGATCTCGCAGATTTTTGCCACTTCCATTCATGCCCCCTGAAATCTACAGAAAATCTTGACTATAAAACATGACATCTTTTTTCTGCAAAGAAAGATTCTGTGGCACGGAGGTTGATAACTATGTGTTGCTATGTCTGTGCCTAAAAAAAACTTTTCCAGAATTGGGTGTAAAACTCTGATAAAGCTTTACACAAAAACAGTGCATTTGTGCAGCATATCACATTTTTATGCAGGGTAAACATTTGAAATAAGAGGGCTTTGTCAAGCAGGAAACAAATACAAGACTATTCAAATTCCTCTATGAGCATATATTTGTGATACCCTACAAGAAGATCAACATGCTAACAAATGTTCTCAATCTCTTCCAGAACAACACAACTGGAAGGTGAACCACCTGCTCAGCAATGTTTGCAGCTTCAGAATACGCATCTTGAACTTGCTCAGCTAACTTGTGAAGGAACACATTAGACACTCCTCCAGCAGCAACAATAAATGGCCCGGTGGCTAAAGTTAGCAATGACACTTGCCATTTGTTGATAAATCCTACTGCTAAGCCTCCAAAGAAAGTGGCCATATTGTGGATATAATGCCCCACCTACAAACCCAAGCCTTACTTTAGTCTATGTT
The DNA here is from genome assembly GCA_029204225.1 of Diphasiastrum complanatum. Lineage (NCBI taxonomy): Eukaryota > Viridiplantae > Streptophyta > Lycopodiopsida > Lycopodiales > Lycopodiaceae > Diphasiastrum > Diphasiastrum complanatum. The sequence goes on along the minus strand of MU833024.1, from coordinate 18,186 downwards.
TACTCTATGACTACCAAAACCTGAATTAGAGGATACAACTATCAAGTCAAAGCTGAATATATGGAAATTTTTCAACATCAAGCAAAAAATTACCTTTTCACTAAGTGTGTACTGGATGAAAAGAACGTCACTAGAAACCTGGCTAACAATGTCATCATTGCTTCCATACGTGTCAAAAAACCCCATATCTTGACTCAGCAATACTTGGACATACTTGGATCTTATCACTGATGATTGTCTTTCCGCAGTGTATATCCAGCATGATACCTCTGCAAGTTAAATTGAATGTTGTTACTTAAAGCACCAAGTGGTAGGTAGTTTGATATTTTGATAGTGCATTCCACAACAGTTTTTCAGAAAGAATTTAACAACACGAAGTTAAAACAAAATATAATAACAAGGATTACAAAAGTATAAGACCAGCCACCACCAAAAGTATTATCACCGGTAAGAAATTTGCCTTACCTATCCAACCAGCCAACAAAACAGCTGCTGCAATGTACGTGATGTATAGAGAATGCTGCAAATGCATGCAATATAGGTCAGCTCACACAAACCCACAACAATCTCTGCTTGCAAATACCTCTGCTTTGTAAGTCTTGTGGGCATGAAGTCCACATTCAAAATTCAGGTCAACAGAGGTGAGTGCATAGAATGAAACAGTCTCCAGAAAACTTATTTTTCAGATTTTTCTTTGCCACCCATTGATTCATACACTCTACAACCAAACCCTAATGTTTTCAACCCTTCTACAATTTCCAAGAGCCATGAGCTCTACGTGCCACCATACCATAGAAAAGAACCATGCTTAGAGAGTAGTCCAAAACATCCTAATTTTGATTAAGCACTTTTTAGGTCTATCGGACCAAATACTAAACCAGATCTTTGAAAATTAGCATTTTGGAATGCTTTCAAAAGTTCAGTTTCAAAATGGGTACTTTGATTTGTATTTTGCATGTCAAAGTTTGTATTTGGTCAAAATCCAACATTCAAAGTAAAATTTGGAGTCTGTTATGCTTACAGCCAATAGTAAAATGGAAGTTAAACCGAAAACTATTCTAGATTTAAAAAGGTCTTACCCAAGAACAACGAAAAATAGCAAAGTCTATCATCGGTTTTTGCGTGTAGATTCCATGTTACACGTTAAAGATCTCAAGAATTTTGAGATGAGAAAGGATTTGGCAATGAAACTGGTGCTTGAAAATATTCTCATGGTACTGCAAATTTGATTTCTACAACAGCTTTATAAAATTGACTGCCAGGATCTACGGATCAAGAATGTGTTACATCATCTTAATTTGCAAGAGTTGGCAATTATGCAATTGCAGAAATTTGAAAGGTGTTTGAATTCAAGTTAGAAAATGTTCCAATACACTCAACTGGTGCCACATAGTTTCAAAGTCAAAAAAAGGCTTCTGAAAAAGGTGGAAAGACAAGAAAGCCAAATTGCTACTCCAAGAATATTATACTTTTTCTTTCAGTGGAGGAAAGAGCAGGACCCGGGACAACTTGCAAGCACTGGAAGAAAAATGGGCATCCCCTTGCCCCTATACTCAGTTCTCCAGTAGTTCAAGCAAAATTAGCTCATTATAGCTTTTACCTACATTTTCCAAGAATCAAACTCAACTCAAACCATATATAACTCATCCGCATATAGGAAAAAAATGACACCATATGATATATTACTATCTCCATTTGTACTGTGGTTCATTGTTCTTTGTACAATTCTGCCTCTTGGTGACAATGATAGGAAATTAGCATGGGTTTTGGGACTCTTAGTTTTGATTTACTCCCAGTTGATTTGAAATTAAGTCAAAATGAATCAATTCGTTTTCTTCTTTTGAAGAATCTAACTCCTACAGACTAGACTGATTTCAAATGATGACAGATTTTTCCAAACTTTGAAGAAACATACAAACAATCAATACCTAAAAAAACCCACTCAAACTCTATTCAATTGGGTTTGAAGGGATCTTCTGGATCTGCTAAAATGGCGCTTCTTTGGTATTAAGATTATATATTGCTTCAAATTTACCTGGTTGAAAAAAACAAGAGGATTTCTACATGAAATAATAATAACTCTCAAGTAAGTTAATATAAAGCACGCAGAATTGTTCATTTAAGTGACCCTTTGGTATCATAGAGAAAATTCTCTCTCTCTCTCTCTCTCTCTCTCTCTCTCTCTCTCTCTCTCTCTCTCTCTCTCCATAATCCATACGCACCTTCAAAAGCTCGTGAATAAGCTGATGATGGGTTTCATTCTGCACGCTAGAGTGAGACAAACCGAAGAGGTTGATAATTTTTCCCAGAAAGTGAAGATAAACAGGTAGAGAAGCACCGTGCACTGCTGCTGCAATTGATCCAAGAATCATCAGCAGCCAATCTACATAATCTGCATACGCAAAGAGCTTGAGAAAAGAAACGGCAGCTGGAGACAACTCTAGCTCCTCTGTTTCTTCCGGATGCAATTCATCTTCAACTTGTATAGCATCCGCTCCAGCATCAAGATAGGGCGAGGGTGATTCCGGCGGTTCAGAAACCTCTGAAACAGGGGTTAGTGGTTGGATATGAGGTGGCGACCACCCAAACAGTCCACGAGAAATCATCATGCTGCTTCCTAGCAAGTAGGTTTTCTTCTAGTTTAAACCAATTTAATCTATGCCGCTTGCCTTGAGGGTATGAACAATGGCCATCACTGTACCAATGCGAGAAGAAAGGCAGCATTTAGTGTCTCACTGACTGCTGGCTGTTAAGATCTGGCCTCAAGCCACGAATTGTTCAAAATAAGTACACCGCCATGGCTAATCCAACTGCTCCTTGGTAGATAGAAGAAAAAGTCAACAGATCATTTATCATATGCAGATTCCGTCCACTTGTAGTCTTTTAAGAATACCGGCATCTTTTGAATCAAAACAGCCTAATTATCCAGTGTATCAAATTTCCGTACATGCTCCGTACGCTTTTGCAGCTTCTGGAAACCCTATTCCGGTGCATCATCTCGATTTAAATAAGCCATCTAGCAGATCACACTCATTTGAAACATCATGCCACTAAAGTCTTTCGGATGTGCTTCCCTTACTTTTGTTTCGCAAACGCATTTGCTTCTCTATGACGAGTGGCAGTGGTACCATAGAACGATTAGTCAATGTCGTGTTTACACGAATCGAAGGGAATGAACAAATCCAGTTCCCAATTTTTACATCCCGTGCTCTCTTACCCTGAGCTAAACTTGTCCGTAAGCAGTGACTTCAGAATCGAGAAAATAATACATCAAGCTAGTTCTGAAAACCACAACTGCCCTAAATGACTCTTCAGTGGCAACCTTTATCAAGGATTTGCACACTGTCCAATTAAACCACATGCTCCTTTCTCCATAAGTAGCAGATTGTGTAATATTATTTGCAAGTCGTATAATACACCCTATCCAATGCTATAATACAAGCCAGAACGCTATTCAGCCGCTTTCCTGCTTTTAAGGCTGCCAATGAGCAAAGCACATTAATGTTCGGCCTAGCTTCCGTATCTTAGTCCACAAGAACAAATTACACCAGTCGGCTTGACACACATCTCTTGCACAATAGATAATTGATCTTTTTAGTTGATAACCAGACTCTGTTATAAGTGTTTAGCATGGGAGAGAAAAAATCCAAATGCATAGCTTAGAGGTTGGCTGCACCTGCAGAGCCAAACCGTAATTTCTAGCTTCCACTTTGCACTTAAACCACATGATCGGCTCTGCCAAAACCCAAATCACACAACCCGAGCCTTGAAAAAGGTTTTCTGCCAGTGACCTCAGTACACATCCATCCTGTAGTTCTCTTACCGGATCTTCATCTTGCCAAACAACATCATATCCGACACAATCTCACTCGCTACCTTAGTCGTTCTTCCTCAATACTGACCACAAACTGTCCCTATCATCATTTATTATCACTTTTTTCAGTATTTATCTTTCCGAGCAATGAAAATGAGACCCGGAGGCAGAGGCAGAGGCAGAGGCAGATTAGTTCGGCGCTGAGGAAGCCACTAATCCCTCACGAGAAGGAAATGACTTACTGGCAAATGATCTTACCAGTGGCAGTCTTGAAATGTTATGCTGGATTGATGTGGTATGAGAAGAGGCGGAGGCCACTGCTGTTTTTGCTGTTTCAATCAACAAAGCAGCAGCATATTCATGCTTTTGTTTCGTGCCTTGAGCAGAGCTTGTTGGCAAAAGTAATGCGAGTAAGTAGCTCCTTGTTGCGATCCATCCGCCATAGCCAGCTGCAGCTGTCGTCAAGCTGGAAAGCGAGAGACAGAGAAGAGCAAGAGAGAGACACAGAAGAAGAAGGAAAAAAAAAAAAGAGAGAGAGAGAGAGATGGAAAGGAGAGGTCTAAAGCCACGAGGTTTCCTTAGCTGGATGCTTGCCACGTAGACACATCCATGTGGCGTTGTCTAGATTTAAAACACGTGGCAAGATTTAAACATCTGAAACTAGATCTAACGGCTCGAGATTGATTCATCTCGTGTCGCTAAGATAGGAGGAATAGAGGCGGGGGATACCATATTTCCTCTTGCCCGTTCGATGCTAGCCACTTGGACACATCTCAACGGTGAATTTTGACACGTGTCATGATCTCAAGGTCTTTTAAATATCCAAAAGCGGCAGGCCGGAAGTCTTAAGTGCCATTGACTACAGAGCGAGGTAGTCGACGGAGCATTAGAGGCACGAAGTGTTCTCGACGCGCCCACTTGGATGCTAGCCATCGTCCACAGATGTCACCAAATATACGGTCAATGGTCAATGTTGAGACGTGGAAGAATCTTAATGCCTCTAGGGAAATCCAACGGTGAGGGACTAACTTGCTGAAGTGTCATGAGGGGTCGCGGACAGAGTGGGAGTAGGTAGGTACTGTTGAGAAAATGCGAAGAATAAAGCCGCGACGGTGAGAGACTTTTTCGAAGGTCACGTGGAGGCCAACTTTGACCGGCCGATGGGCAGTTGACAGGGTCACCTCCATTTCTGGGGTGTCGGTAACGGTGGTGTGGACTTTGGACTATGTGAGTCGTGTTGGCAAGGGAGGCCTGATGCCTTTTGAACAAACTTGAAATTTGGCATTTATAGCGTGTCGATGGCATTTTAAAGTTTAATATAAAAGCTTCCACATGTATGTTGTCTTTTGAGCAAGCAAAGAGGATTCAAGCTCAACCAGTGTTCGGGAGAGCCGGCATCTCTTGAGGATGGAACTGGCATCTTTTGTCGAAAACCGATTTCATGAAAAACTTACATGAATTTGAATTTCAAATAATCGAGATTTTTTTTTAAATGCAAGAAATTTTATGTTCGTCATTTTTATATGGATGAAATTTGTGTATAGTAAAGGAAGGAGATCCTACAAAACTTGGCTTACATAGGTTTATTGAGTTGATAGAATAATTTATGAATGTAAATATGTAGTATTCTGCCGGCAAAAAATATGAGATGTAGGATTTGGAAGGCAAAAAATTTCAAAAATCGATAAGTTAAAAAAAATGTAGGATATTGGAGGGAAACCCCAAAGAGGTTTCTAGAACAGTGAGCCCAACTAATCAACAATCTTGTCCAACTCGACTACAATGAAAGATCCCAAAATATCACCCTTGGAAACGTTTCAAACTTTTTTTTCAATATAATAAGTGCTCATTTTGAGACTTGAACCCTCCTTGCACAACTATTCTAGCTCCTCTAGAATGCATTAAGCTTTTTTTGTTAAATAATGCAGGTCAAATGGAAGCAACATCTAAAGGATAATCTGAAAATGGAAGAACAATCATACGTTCAAAATGAAATAAAAGATACCCATGAACATAACCAAATATAATGAAAACGACAAATTGAAAAAAAAAAACCATCTCTTCATCCCATCACATGGACTGGCATATCCTTTATCACGATTGAGAGTGCACGCAAGGATCCACTCTCATCCGACGATGTAAAAGACGCAAAATCATAATTTGCTACCATCCACGTCTCTTTTTATGAGAAAAAAAAATCATAATTCATGATGAGATATTTTAGGACTATAAATTACTGGATGAGGGTGGGGCCCGGCTTGCACCCTTAGTCAAGATAAGAATACACTCATCCCCTTCACATTATGAATTTATAGTTGCTCATCCAAATTTTTAAGAATTATTGATTATAAGCCATAAAAAGTCAAACAGTATAAGTTTTAAACAAACCTCATCCATCAAATCAAATGTCCAAGAGGGACCTTTACAATTAGAAAAGGATATTTTTGTAACCTTCCCTCCAAATTTAATGGTCGTTTCATAATAGCTCAGCCAAATGGCTCTCTACGATCATTTATCTAGGGAAATGTTCCCTAGAATATCTATATGCCAATACATAAAGGCATGTTATCCAAAGAAATCAAATGATTTTTTTTTATTTTTATGAATGTCCTCTTGAAATGCAAGGTTCTAACCAGAATGCTACCTTGGGTTACTTCAATCAAAAATGACTTGAAACATACGTACAAAAACATCTAAAATGTCTTTTAACAAGGAAAAGTAAGGCAAAAAGGCTTGCAACCAAAATTTCACATGATTTTTATCACCCATAAGATCGTTTGGTGCTCAATAACACATTTTTGACAAAAAAAAAAAAATCTTACACAATTTGAAAAATATGAATGTAATATTGGGTTGACTTCTATATGTCGTTTTCAATATTGTCATATGAGATTCGATGCATGAGGGGGGATGTGAGATCTCACTTTGAAAACAAGCAAATAAGGTCACTAGAAAGTCCATCTTTCAATATCAATGTCCATGAGATTAAACTGTAATATTTTTTTGAGGTTGTGCATAAAAGTTCATGTGATAGTTTTGTATGACACATTTTCAAAAGCTCAAAATTTAAGTAGTTTTTGTTCTTAAAAAATTTTATGTTGCCAACTTTATAAAAACATTGTTGGTTTCATTCTGGTTTTATTAAACATTACTTTTATGTATATCCTTTTTATCTTGCAATCTCGTTGCTTATTCTAAATTGCAACGAAAACTTTCGTGAATTATATGATTGGTTTTGCAAATCAGTGGATATTTATGGTGTGATATTGCCACAATAATCATGAGCTTTAATGACCAATAAAATTAGCTCACAGTAGCTACAACAGTTGCTTGAACATAGTTCTTTTGTTTGGCATTTTATACAAGATGTTGGTACATATGGTTGTCAATTGTGTAGCATGGCAAAAAGACATTTTTGGAACTCACAAGCATCAATGAAACATGACATAAACTACATAAGATGCTAATGATTTGATCAAGTTTTTATACTTTTCTAGATAACAAATTCAAATAAAATTATAAAAATTAAAGTATTCGATGATCAAATAAATAGCAAAACAAAAAACTATGATTCGTGTAGGTATCAGATGAGCAAACATAAAACCTAAATAGGTTGCATCTCTGACCCTAATATAGTGCACCAATGGATAGATGAACCCAAGAGAACTCGTGTATAAGCATGAAGAGAGAGAGAGAGAGAGAGAGAGAGAGAGAGAGAGAGAGAGAGAGAGAGAGAGAGAGAGAGTATCTCTTCCCACGAGTGTACAACTATATGTAGTAGATCCATGACTCATTAATGAGTTTGGTTTCCCTCCATAACAAAAACCCTATCATTAATGTGGACTAGATTCGATGTCTCCAACATTCAAATTTGAATCTACCAAACTCGTGTACTATGCTTTCCCACACTTTCTAAAGGTGCTTATTCAAATGCTTTTAGACTAATATAATTTTGAAAAGTCAAACTCTAAGTTCAATATGAAAATTGACCTCAATTGCCAAATATACAAATATGATCAAAATAGCAAACTAGTTGAAATTTCTCACATTGTCGTGGAGTTGATGATATTCCGAGAAGATGTGTTTTGCCACATGAAGTGCTTGATCTAATCATATTTTCATATGATGGGATGGGAGGAGGACATTTTTCATCCGATATTATTGTTCAAAAAATTTTGCAATCAAGATGTTGGTGGCCTACACTCCATAAAGATACGGAGAAATGTATTCAGTCATGTGATGTATGTCAACAAGCATGTTGCCCTACAAAGCAGAACTATGAGCCTTACATCTGGTTTTGGCACAAGTACCATTTGAAAAATGGGGACTTGATTATATTGGTACAAATTAAGTACTCTTTTAATTAGTTAGCCATGTGTATATATCCAGCAACTTAGCAGTTGCTCTGTTAGACAAAAGAAGAAGAGATTTGTTAACTCAAGGCATTGTAGCAGATCAATTGAACATCCAGAGCACAATCATTTTGTTCTTTCTCTCTGTTATTATACAATATTGATTCAAGAAGAACGTGACTCCGTCTGCATTCAGACCACATTTTCTTTCACGATTGAATAATCATTGTTCTAGTAATCTAGGTCATATATGTCATGTTGAATGCTTATTTTATTCATGTTCAGATATTTTCTTGCTGAAGAAACATTGTGTTTCTACTTTAAAGCCTTAGTATTTTTCTTTGTATTTGCCTTTTTTGCCACATACTCAGTTGGCCGACATTTCGGGTCAGGCCGACACTTCCAAGCATCAATGGTGAGGACGAACTATCGAGCACGGATGAACTATCGGATCTCGGCTGCTCGGGCATGAGGTTTTTCAAACTATCACGCTTCGCCGCAACATCAACGGAAACGTACTTGAACAGATGTTTAGCTTAAGCTTAGCTAATCAATCTTGTAATCTAGTCCAGCATGATATATGTTATGGATCAAAGACAAACATATACAGAGATAGACATATAGAGAATCCTTAACGTAGCACTCAATGAGGCACGTATCAAGGGAGAAAGATAATTCTAGTAGTAGCTAGTTCCATGTGTGAGAAGAGAATACCTCTCTCACGCCAATGCGCTGATCTGGGAAACAGATAGCGCTCAAGAAAGATTTTTCCATGTACACTCGTTTTTTATAATACAGACGTGTGCATCTCTTCTGCTTAGTGTGTAATCTGTGAATGTTGTGATGCTTATTCAATTTTATCAGTAGATATATTTTCGTTGTCATTAAGACATTAGCTGATGTTCATAAACTTATAGTCAAATTCGCAGTAGCTGTATGTTGTTCGAAGGATGATTGATTGTGGGTTGAGGCAGTAGCCTTATCCGACAGATCGACTCTATCTGAGCTCCATCAAAATCCTCGCACAAAGACGATAGTGGCATCAGAGCGTCTTGACATTTCTGAGATTCCGACAGTGGTATCAGAATGCTCATTTTATGCTATTTTCAGATCCACACGTATGAAATACAATAGTTTATTGTTTTTGTACGGACAACAACTTCATCATATCATATGTTTGATCAAGTTCTTATTGAGTTTGCATATCTTTCATTAAGTAGATGTTGATTTTCTACATTGGCAACACTAGTAGGATTGTTCTCTTTCTAACCAAATATTAGGTTATGAATTTGCATCTTAAATGATCTGAAATTCTTCACATGGTATCAGAGCTTGTGTTTCAGTTTATGAAAGGATCAGCCACCTTCATCCAGGATTTGGAGGAGATATCAATGCTAGAGCATGCTAGATTGACTTCTACTCAAAAATTGAGTTTTTTGCATATATAGATTGGATCTTCTGTAGGTCAAAACTCAATTTAGGTCAATGAACTTGAGGAATTCCTATTTCAAACTATACTTACTAGATTTAGCCGATTTTTTATGCATTAGGAAGGTCTCACTTGAGGCTACAAGATTCTATATCAAGTTTTTGGCAATTGCATCATTAGAGTGTGTTTCAATCTTAGGAAGTGGCAAGAGTCGTTAGATTGAGGATAGATCATAGGTTGATCAAGATTACTACATTATATGTGCTGATTTGCTAGATATAAGTGCTATAAGAGAATTCAGAGGTCCATATCTTTGTGATTTTTTTTTGAAAACATTTGTTGTTCTTTAAAAGGGTGCTTTGTGCATTGGAACAGGTTGAAAGAAAAGGATCAGGTCATTGCAACATGGCTACCTCAAGTGGATACATGTTGGAAGGCAATGATAGGCTTGCCTCAAGGAACTATTCATTGTGGAAAGTGAGGATGGAATCACTTCTTGAGATGAACTATGTTTTGAATATTGTTGTAGGTCTAGAGGAATGGCCACCAACACAACAAGAACAGTTGAGGTATGACAAGAGAGCTAAAAGAGCTCTACACATGATCAAGATGAATGTTACCAATGAGCTTCTCAAGAAAGTTGGTAAGAGTACTTCATCAAAGGATGATTGGGATTCATTGAAGAAAATTTATGAATCCAAGTCTACATCTAGAGTGTTGACTCTAACAAGACAAATTATTTAAATTTTTCAAAAGAATGAAGAGAGTCCAAATATTTTTGTTTTTAGAGTGAAGGCTTTGAATAATGAGGTAGCTTGCATTGATGAAAGCATTAAGGAAGAAGAGCTTGTTCAAGTTATTCTTAATGGTTTGTTGGATGCACAAGCTAACATTGTACAAAGTCTTGCCATTCAAAGAACTTTGCAAATTTTGATAGATCTTCAAGAGATCTTGATCAATGAAGAATATAGGCTTCAAGCAAGAGGTAGATCTACATCAACATCTCAAGAAGAGGCCGTGTCCATCAAGGGCAAATTCAAGGGCAAAATCAAAGCAAGTGGTCTAAAGGGCAAGATCAAGGGGAGGCTTCTTCAAATGGCAAAAAGAAAGATAGGTCAAAGTTAAAGTGCTTCTATTGTGACATCAAAAGACACTTTGCAAGTGAGTGCTACAAGAAGAAGAGAAATCTCATGATGAAGATGGTTTGGATGTTCAAAACTCAAACGATGATGCTTTTGTGATGTCTTCATGTATGCTTGCTAATGATGGAGATCTAGATCCATGGTGGATTGATAGTGGTGCAAGCTCACACATAACTTTTCACAAAGAGTACTTCACTTCTTTGTTGGCATATGGAGATGACAAGAAGGTATCTACACAGCCAATGATGGTGAGTGTGTAATCAAAGAGATTGGCACAATTACTATTTCTCTCTCTACAAATAGGAATGTTCAATTGAAGGATGTTTTGTTCATACCTTCCATTACCAAGAAATTACTTAGCGTGAGTCAATTGCTAAGTAAAGGCTTCAAAGCTGAGTTTGATGGAGATGCTTGCATGAACAAAAGGAAGGATGTCTTGATTGCAAAAGGTAAAATGCAAGGGAAGTTGTTTAAACTAGATGCTTGTGTTATTGCTAACTAAGTTGGATGTATGGCAAGTGAGCAAATACCTGTTCAAGAGGTTTGGCATAAAAGTATGGGGCACCTAAACTTCAAGTCATTGGAAGTAATGGCTAAGAAGCAAATTGTGATTGGTCTTCCAATATATTTGGCAATTGAGGTCAATTTTCATATTAGACTTAGAGTTTGACTTTTCAAAGTTATATTGGTCTAAAAGCATTTGAATAAGAACTTTTAGAAAGTGTAGTACACGAGTTTGGTGTGAGAAATGAAAAATCATCTATCTTGACTTTAGGCTTCTCACAAAGTTTTTTTAATGTAAGTTTGTTGTTTCATAATGTAAATTCCAAATTTGGCCTAGAAGAAACTTGAGCTACATGGGTTCTTCAAGTCTAGTTGGTAGTATACAACTTGCATATAGAATGTAGACTTAGAAATGTCAATAATATGCTTGTAGAAACTCGTGGCATATCACATGCAATGGTTGTAAGTGATCCATAGTGACATGCAAGGCATGCACAAAGTGAAACGGACACATGCATGATGATTTGTACAATTCTAGTTGAAAATATGACACTTAGTAAAAGTAGGTAGAAATGCATGCATGAGCAGCGACAAATGTCACTAATACTCTAGTTTTCACTTATAGATGTGGATGGAAATTGGATGGATGTGGTTCTACCTTGAGATACCTCAAACTCCATAAATATGTGTAGACATTCTCATAATTTTCTATGAAGAACCAAGCTTTGAAGCTATTCCATGCCATTTTGGATCTACACTATCATTTGCTTGAATATTGCTCTCTCTTTCTCTCTCTAACTCGAGTAGAGGCTTATGCTTATGCATTAAATTCTTGTACTTTTTCTCTCTTGTCTTTCAAAGCTATTATTCTTTGATTCTTAGCATGCTAGATTGTGACTAAGCCATAAAATTATGTACTAGATCTTGGCATTCAATCTAGAATCAATTTATGTGCTAATCATAAAGCTTAACAAGATCATTCACACTTGAGGATCATTCCCCACACGTGTGAGCTTGCTGAAAATTTTGTTATCGTATCATAGCCAAATTAAGCTTTGCATGCTATTATCTCTGATTGTGCAAGAATTTGTGAGCCCAATTCAAGTTTATCACTTTTCTTTATCTTTCTTGAAAACTGTTTGGATCAAAGAGGATAGAAACTAGATTTTCAGATCAGAATTGACATTGTACGGAATTCTGGAATTTCGCACGTGTGAAAATCAAAGATTTTCATACATCTTTAATTCCTTGATATTTGGTCCAAAGATATTGATGTTATAGCTTGATGGAAAGTTATGAAGTGTACTTTCCATTGCAATTGATCCCAAATCAATCTGATGTGTCTATTAAGAGTTATAAGCTCTTAAAGAGGGTAGGGAGAGGTCCAAGATCCGAGTGACCACTTTTTGATTTGATTCAATCTTGCTTGATTCTTAATCCATTGTTTTGAGTAGTCAACACAAGAAACGAAGATCAAGACAAAGTTTGATATTATTGAACAGTTTTTGAGCCTTCTTTGAATCATTAGTATTTTCTTTTGTAGCATCTAATACATGCCAAAAGTAGAATCCAAACTTGTCTATTTTCCTCAATCCATTTTGAGAGACTGATCTAGATTATCTTGTTTTGTGGAATATTTGAGATCTATCTCAAATACAGTTGCAAGTTTTTCACATAGGAATGGTAGCACACCCTTGAAAATACCTATAGTGAAAGAGAGTAGCAACATCAAGTCTGATTGGAACAAGGTCCAATAACAAGAAGTCTTCACAATATGGCACCTGTAGGAGGATATCTCTTAGAACCAAATGAAAGACTTAGTATCTCCAGTTATTCAATATGGAAGGTTAGGATGGAGTTAGTTCTTATAATCCGGGATGTTATGGACATTGTACTTGGTATTGAGGAGGAGCCTCAAGCATAGCTTGAAATACCAAAGTATAGAAAGAGAGCTAGAATGGCTCTCCACTTCATTAAAATGAATGTCTCTAATGAGATTCTAAGAGAAATAGGATCTTGCACCACTGCTAAAGAAGCTTGGGATGCACTTAAGTCCATCTATGAAGCTAAGACACTTCTAGAATACTCACTCTTAGAAATCAGATTTTTCAAAGTTTTCAAAGAAGTGAGGAGAGTGCATCAAATTATGTTTTTAGAGTAAAATATCTTCATAGGGAGCTATCTTGTGTTGGTGTCACAATCAATCAAGATGAGCTAGTACAAGTCATTATAAATGGCTTAAAAGAAGACTATGATAATATTGTTCAATCCTTTGCCATAAAGGAGGAGTTGCCCAAATTGGAAACTCTTCGAGCAATTCTCATCTCTGAAGAAGCAAGGCAAAGCTACAAACTTTCTAGGATGAACAAACTCAAGCATATTGGAAGTGACAAAGCTCTCTTTGTCAAGGACAAGCATAAAGGAAGGAGCAAGAACCAGTTTTCTCAAGTTTTCAACAAAAACAAAGCCAAGGACAGAGACAAAGATGGTGAAGAGGCCAACTCAACTCATTATTCTACTTCCAAGACCAAGAAGAAGAAAGTAAAGTGTTTCTTTTGTGGCAAGAAGGGGCACTATGCCTCTAATTGCTTCAAAAAGAAAAATCAACTCAAACAAGCAAATCTCTCTAATGACAAAGAGGAAGACTTTATTGCAAGTGATGAAGAAGGATTACTCATGGTGTCAAGCTTTTCTTCAACACCCTTCAAGAAAGATGGAGCTTGGTACATCGATAGTGGAGCCTCTTACTTAGAATTTGCTTTGCACAGGAACACGGATCATGCTACACAATAACACGGACTAAAAACACTTTCCACAGCAAGCTCACATAGCCACTATATTTTTCAAAATGAAATTACACTGTACATATAGTTGTTCACTCAGGCAACTCATGCATGACCCAGGTTGTCGTTGGCGGGACGTGTGTCCCGTCGACTTGCCTCGCGACAAGGCCAACTAATCCTTATCAACTGTAGGACCCACAGTACAGTAACACAATGATTCTACTTTAATTCTAACTCTCTCCCTTAAAGTAGAGTCTACTTTTTATACAGTCATATACATAGCTTTAAAGTCAACAAACTTTAAGTACAGAAAGCTTTGATCTAAGCTTATCAAACTTTTCTCCAACAAGTGGCTTAGTGAAAATATCAGCTAATTGTTCTTATGTGCTACAATGAACAACATGAATTTCACAACTCAGCAGCCTCTCACATATAAAGTGATATTGAATCTCAATGTGTTAAGTTCTCGCATGGAACACTGGATTCTTTGCTAGCTTAATGCCACTCTGACTGTCGCTATGTAATGTCGTGGGATTTTTCTGCTTCATGCCAACTTCTTCCAAGATTTGTCTCAACCATATAGCTTCCTGTGCTGCATACACATTGCATTATACTTAGCTTCTGTGGTGGATAGAGCAACTGTACTTTGCTTCTTACTAGACCAGGAAAAGCAACTACCACAAAACTGGAATACATACCCTGTGGTGGATCTACGATCATCATAGTCAGCTCCCCAATCCGCATCCACATAACCACACAACTCAGGTAACTCACCATGCTTCCTGTAAACCAAGCCATAATCTGAAGTGCCTTTCACATAACACAAAATGTGTTTAGCTGCCTTCCAATGTGTTTCCATAGGTATTGCCATAAATTGACTTACAATGCCAACAACATAGCATATATATGGTCTAGTCGTGGTAAGATAAATCAAGCTCCCTACTAACTGCCTATACAACGTAGCATCAAATGGCTGTGACTCATCAAGCTTAGAAAGATTTTGACCTAATTCAATGGGAGTATTCACTGGTTTGCAATCCTACAACCTAAACCTGTGCAGCAACTCTTTGACATACTTCACCTGTGTTAAACCCACTTGGTGTCCTTTTTGCCACACCTCTACTCCAAGTCAATAATGCATCAGGTTGTTCCATGACGCCATGTCATTTGCCTACTGATTAATCTTTCCAAGGCGGCCTTCTACAAGGTTTTACAGCTCCAAAAACCATTCAGAACAAAGAGATAACTGCAATTTCATGCTTCCAAACTCCAAACCAAGATTTTTCTCAGAAAACTGATCTTGGCTTCTTGTTCACAGTTCTTTGACATGCCAATTCTCTTCCTCTGAGGTTGTCCTACTGCTAGGAGTTTGATGCTTCATTCCGTTTGTCAAACGGTATTCGATTGAATGCACACTGACTACAAACACCAAATAACTTGCTTCGAAATTTCAAAATTCCGTTTGCTGAGGTTTTGATTCAGCCGACAACCCTTGTCTCTAAATCCTCACACAGTCTCAAGATCACCAAGCTTTTGTGTGCTAAACTCTCTGCAATAGTGTTTCTCCTTCCGTCTTTAACCCGTCGTAAGCCCCGAACTCTCATAAGACAATTCTCCCAAAGCTCTCTTCAACGACGATGTTGTCCAGTGTACACTCCCTGTATGGCTTTGATAACAACTTAGAATTTGCTTTGCACAGGAACACAGATCATGCTACACAGTAACACAGACAGAAAACACTCTCCACAACAAGCTCACATAGCAACTATATTTCTCAAAATGAAATTACACTGTACATATAGTTGTTCACTCAGGCAACCCATGCATGACCCAGGTTGTCGTTGGCGGGACGCGTGTCCCGTCGACTTGCCTCGTGGCAAGGCCAACTGATCCTTATCAACTGATAGGACCCACAGTACAGTAGCACAGTGATTCTACTTTAATTCTAACTCTCTTCACATATGTGTTGTTCAAAGGAGTCTTTTGACTCTATTGTACCTTATAAAGGACTTAAAAGATCTATTTATACTGCAAATGATCATGAATGCTCTATTGAAGGAATTGGCAACATTCCATTAAAACTTGCTTCTTCTAAAGTCCTATCACTTTCCAATGTTTTTGTGTTCCTAAGCTTACAAAGAACTTGATAAGTGTTGGAAAGTTGCTTGATTGTGGTTGTGATGTAAAATTCAATTCCAATAATTGCTTTATCAAGAAAGATGATGAGATCCTAGCTAATGGATCTAGATATGGTGGCACCTTCAAGTTAAATTACTATGAGAATGCAAACTTTTGTGAAATTGCTCTTATGTCTAAGGAGGAGTTATGTCATAGAAGGTTGAGGCATCCTAACTATAAGTCTATGATTTCTATGATCAAGAATGATAAGGCTATTGGCCTTCCAAGATCACTTTCCAAGGATATCAAGCCTTGTGAGGCTTGTGCTATTGTAAAATCACATAGAAAGCCATATCAAAAGTCTTTTATTAAGACTTCTCATCCTTTGGAATTAATTCACTTGGATGTTCATTTTTCTTCCTCGAAAAAATATTGGTGGTGCAACTTGTTTTGTTACCTTCATTGATGATTTTACAAGATATACTTGGTTGTACCTACTTTCTTCAAAAGCTATGGTGTTTGAACACTTCCTAGTCTTCAAAGCTTATGTTGAGAAACTGTTTTCTTTCAAAGTTAAAGCTTTAAGATGTGATGGAGGAGGTGAATACATTTCCAACAAGTTCTATGATTATTGTGAGGTTGAAGGGATTAATAGAGTGTTTTCTTGTGCTTATTCTCCATCTCAAAATGGATTTGTTGAAAGAAAAAATCGATCTCTATGTGAATGTGCTAAAGCAATCCGAGTTGAAGCTTCTTTGCCTATTGAATATTGGGGAGAAGCAATTAATTGTGCAAACTATTTGTGCAATAGATTACCTCACAATACACTTGCAAGAAGATCACCATTTGAAGTCTTGTTTAAGAAGAAACCTAAGGTTGATCACCTTAGAGTTTTTGGGTGTGCTTGCTTTGTTCATGTACCCTTGGAAACAAGGAAAAGAGATGATCCAAATTCAGTCAAAGGGATCATGGTTGGATACTCATCCAACAAGAAGGCTTACATAATTTATGTTCCCTCTACCTCAGTTACAATTGAGAGTAGAGATGTTATTTTCCATGAGAATCAAAAATACATCTTTGATGAGGCCGAGATCAAAGATTCTCAAAAGGATTCTCCTATCATCACCCTTGAAGATTATCATGGAGAGATGGGGCCGAGAATCAAGGAGGAGTCACCTCAAATTTTTTTCACCAAGGAGATCACAAAGAGAAAGATCCAAGCCTAAGAGGCTTACATATGGAAATAAAAGCAAGCAAGTGGAACTTAACTCCACTAATTATGCTATTTTGTTTCACATGAAGAGGCAAAGGATGTATATGATGCACTCAACTCAAAGGAATGTTTTCTAGCCATGAAGGAGGAATATGATGCATTGATTGCCAACAAGACATGGAGCTTGTGGATCTTCCATCCAACAAGCACACCATTGGTTGCAAATGGGTTTTTCGAGTCAAATATAATCAAGATGGCACAATCAGCAAGTACAAGGAAAGACTTTGTGCAAAGGGTTTTGCTCAAGTTTATGGACTTGATTATGAGGAGACTTTTGCTTTAGTTGCAAAGATGGTATCAATTAGAATCATTATTTCTATTGCTTGTTTTTTCAAATGGCAAGCTTTTCAACTAGATGTCTCAAATGCATTTTAAAATGGATATCTAGAAGAAGAAATTTATATCAAGGGGATAGGCACCGCTTCAATCCAACTACTTGATGGCAAAAGTAGGATGATCAGGAGATACTTTACGTACCACGTTTGAAGAAAAATCCACTTTCTGTTGGAGTCATTACTGATCAAAAGTTGAAAGTAGAATTCGCCCATGATCGTTGCTTTGTGAAGGATGTGAACCAAAAACTCAAAGTTATTGCGGATGGAGTAAGGGAGCCCAATACTAAATTGTACAGGTTGAATGCTACAATCAAGAGGCAACATGGACTCGTATCATCCATTCCATCACAAACTGAATTGTGGCATAAGAGGCTTGGTCACTTGAACTTGGGAAGCCTCAGTTTGATGAGAAAATTGGAGATGGTAACAGGATTGC
>MU833023.1:0-62418 GCA_029204225.1 Diphasiastrum complanatum | reverse complement strand
TCCTTTTGGATCTAATTGATTTTGAGATTGAGTGGATTTT
Source organism: Diphasiastrum complanatum (assembly GCA_029204225.1). Lineage (NCBI taxonomy): Eukaryota > Viridiplantae > Streptophyta > Lycopodiopsida > Lycopodiales > Lycopodiaceae > Diphasiastrum > Diphasiastrum complanatum. Next base: position 62,378 of record MU833023.1, on the reverse strand, counting down.
GAGTGTCATTGAATTTCTAGCTTCTTTCTAGCTTCTCTCTCTACTCGAGAGCTCATGATGGTTTTTCTCTCTCTACCCAAGGAGAGCAGCTTGTTTTTACTTAGAATACTTTTGGAACACTTCCCATACGTGTGAGTGAGAGTTGGAAGTGATTGAATGCATGTAGTAGTGTGTTTTTGCCATAGAATCAAAGATAGATCTTGAATCTCAATCTAGTCTTGATCTTGGTGCATCTACACACCTTAGGAGATCACAAGTACATGTAGTGGACAATCCACACGTGTGAATTCAACATGGTATCAGAGCCTACCTAAGGTTACCATGCATTTTGATCCATTTGAGTGAAAACTATACATCAATCTTGAGCTAGAAATTGTCAAGGCCCATTTTCCTAGCTATCTTGTTCAATTTTGGATCAAAAGAGATCAAAAGGACATTGATTGGTTCTGACCTGGTACTGTACGGAATCAGGTGCTCAGACACGTGTGAGGAACATCCAATTTTAGTTTGGGAGTTCTCTTTCATGTTTGATCAAAAATCTTGCTAGATAGCTTGTTTTGAAGCTATTTTTGTCTAGTTTCTGATGCAATCAGTTTCATTCCATTTGGTTGAGCCAATCAAAAGTTATAAGCTTTTGAAGAGGGTTAGGTAGGGCACTAAGACCTGGGTGGACACATTTGGTTTGGTCAAAAGATTGCTTGTTTGATCCAAAATCACAGTTGAATGCTTACCAATCTCATCTATATGTGATCTAGGCACTCTTTTGAGATCTTAGCCATTTTGTTTCATGCAATATCATTGTATTTGAGTCAAATTTGGTTTCTTAGTGTATTTCACACGTGCTAAGAGTGTTTGATCCTAACTTTGCCCATACTCCATCATTTGATGTGAAGTAGATCTAGTTTTGGAGAGATTGAGATAGCTAGTGAGAATCATCTCACAGTTTGTTGCAAGATCTTGCATAGGAGATGGTAGCACACCATTATTGGATCCTATAGTGAGAAAGAAGCAACATTTTTTGTTCATCACTTTTATTTATCTCCACTTTACATGACTTCAATGAGTTCATACTTGTTGCAACCAAGTGAGAGATTGTGTACTTCCAATTATTCAATATGGAAGTTGAGGATGGAGTCCATCTTGATACTCCAAGATGTGATGGATATTGTACTTGGGATTGAGGAGGAGCCTCAAGTCCTTCAAGAAGTTCAAAAATACAAGAAGAGAGCTAGGATGGCTCTCCACTACATTAAGATGAATGTCTCTAATGAGATATTGAGGGAGATTGGTGATTGTTCTACATCCAAGGAAGCTTGCGATTGTCTCAAGTCCATCTATGAGGCTAAGAACACCTCTAGGCTCCTCACTCTTAGAAATCAAATATTCCAAAGTAGTCAAAAGAGTGATGAGAGTGCATCTAATTATGTTTTGAGAGTCAAAGATATTCATAGGGAGCTTGCATGTATTGGTGACTCAATCAATCAAAGTGAGCTAGTCCAAGTCATTCTCAATGGCTTGAGAGATGAATATGACAACCTTGTCCAATCCTATGCCATTAAGGAGGAGCTACCAGGTTTGGAGGCCCTTCAAAGTGTGCTTATTTCTGAAGAATCAAGACAAGAGTACAAACTCTTGAGGATGGACAAGCTATCACTCAATCATGATGATGGCAAAGTTCTATTTGCCAAGCACAAAGAGAGGAGTAAGAAGCAACACCATCACTTCTCTAATGACAAAGCTAAAGACCAAGATGGAGAGGAGGAGGAGGATACCTCTCATGCTTCTACTTCAAATCTCAAGAAGAAGAAGATCAAGTGCTTTTATTGTGGCAAGAAAGGCCATTATGCCACCAATTGCTTCAAGAAGAAGAATCAACTCAATCAAGCCAACATCACCAATGAGAAAGAAGACTATATTGCAAGTGATGGAGAAGGCTCTCTTATGGCATCAAGCTTCTCCTCTTCCACCTTCAACAAGGATGACTCATGGTATATTGATAGTGGAGCATCTTCACATATGTGTGGATCCAAGCACTTTTTTTCATCTATTATGCCTTATGATGGAGTCAAGAAGACCATATACTTTGCAAGTAAGCATGAGTGCAATATTGAAGGAGTAGGGATTATTCCCTTGAAGCTTGCATCTTCTAAATATCTCTTTCTCAACAATGTTCTTTTTGTCCCAAAGCTTACAAAGAACATTTTAATTGTTGGCCAACTTCTTGATAGTGGCTTTGATGACAATTTCAATATTGACAATTGTTGATTAAGAAGGATGGTGAGATCCTTGCATATGGATCAAATGGATCCAAGTGAGAGTGCAAACTCTCTTGATGTTTCTTATATTTCCAATATTTCAAAGGAGGAGGATTACACAAGATGCACATATCTTCTCTCTTCAAGTATTATGGTGTATGATTATTCCTTATTATTCAAAGCATATGTTGAGAAGAAATTCTCATTGAAGATCAAAGCTTTGAGGAGTATTGGAGCTCTTGAAGGAATAGCACCATATGAAGTTTTATTCAAGATGAAGCCTAAGGTTGATCACCTTAGTGAACTTGGTAGTGCTTGCTTTGCATATATTCCCTTGGAGACAAGAAGGAAGGATGATCCAAGCTCATGGATCATGATTGGATACTCATCCATCAAGGAGGCCTTTAGTGTCTTTACACTCTCTATTTCAAATGTGATGGTGAATAGAGATGTCATATTGCATGAAGATTCAATCTTGGAAGTGGCCGAGATCAAGGCTTCTCAAGAAGCATCACAAGTTATCCTTTTTAAAGGTATTCAAGTTATGATGGGGCCAATGTGTGAGGAGGAGTTTCTTCTTCATATGATTTCAAGAAGATCTTCAAGATTCATGGCCGAGTCTTTATGGCTCACCTTACATGGCAAAGAGGGGCATATTTCATGTTGTATCTACTACAACACATTCATATATGCTTCTCTTCCTTTGCTTGAAATGCTATCTTGCTTCATTGAATTTTTTGGATCTCAAAGTTCAAGAAAAGCTATACTAGTTTTGTATGATGCTTATGGTATGGACATGTTTCTTGTCATTATTGACTTAGATGTGTTTTCAATACTTTTTGAAAGCAAGATATTGTATTGTCAAAAGTATGCTCTTGGTTCTAGTAAGAACAAGATTGAGCTTGGTACTCACTTTTTTGAAAATCATGTTTTCACATGTTTTGAGGCAAATTGTAAACTCCTCTTGAGATTAAGTGAAGCATCCAAAGTGGACACTTACATCCTTGAGAGAGTAACTAGCCTAAAAAAGATCAAGATAGTCTTTGATATCAAGATTAGATCCATCATGGATATAGTTCATTGTATGTGGACTAGTCAAGCTAGAAAGCATAATCTTGATAATCATCATTGTTTCACATCTTATGATCTTGATCTCCATGATCCTTATGAGGCTTGGAAGCCTCAGATTTCTCTATTTATGGTGCATCCATCATGCAAGTGGAACTTTCAAGGCAAAGATCATCATCAAGCATGGAGGAAGCCCATGATAATAGTGGCATATTGGTGGAGCACTCTTCAAAGGCATTGGCAAGAGATCTCTACCAAAGAGATCTTATCATGGATATGGTAAGGGTGCTGCTATGATGGATCCCTTGGCTGAACTTCACTTCTTATGCATACCCAAAGGATCCACTCAGAAAGATTTACAAACTTCTCAAGTGACCTAGTACCTTTCCAAGCTATTTTTTGAGGAGTGTGAGAAATTGGCAAAAATCTAGCTTGGTATTTTTATGATAGAAGTTTGTAAGTGAATCTCACATGTGTGGAGGATGTTCCCATGTGTGGAAAATTGTAAAGTAAATCAAAATGTTTGATATAGGGGTCTCATAGAATTTCATAGTCAAGCATTTAGGTGTAGGATGTTGATAGGGTCAAATTTGGCATAGATGGCAAATTATCCATTTCCACTTGTAATGCCACTATTGAGCCAAAATAGAGCCAAACTTGTGCCAATTAGAGTGTAGACAAGTGTCATGCTTTTGTTTGATGAAGCTTAAGAGGTCCAATAGGATTTAGAGGTGGAACCTTGTGAGGTCCAATAGAAAATTGAGGTGTGCTTGAATATAGTCCAATAGAATCTAGAGGTGCATGGATCAATGGTCCAATAGGATCAAGAGGTGGCAAAGTGTGATCCGATCATAGTTAAGCATAGTGGTAGCTCATGAATCTATTAGTATCATTGTACTCCTCCTTTTGGATCTAATTGATTTTGAGATTGAGTGGATTTTGAGTGTCATTGAATTTCTAGCTTTCTCTCTCTACCCAAGAGCTCATGATGGTTTTTTCTCTCTCTACCCGAGGAGAGCAGCTTGTTTTTACTTAGAATACTTTTGGAACACTTCCCATACGTGTGAGTGAGAGTTGGAAGTGATTGAATGCATGTAGTAGTGTGTTTTTGCCATAGAATCAAAGATAGATCTTGAATCTCAATCTAGTCTTGATCTTGGTGCATCTACACACCTTAGGAGATCACAAGTACATGTAGTGGACAATCCACACGTGTGAAATTCAACAAAGAATACCACTCCGCATTGTCCCCCGACATGGATGAGATGAAATGTATCGTTCAAGTACAGTTGAAATGCCGCAAGTGTATTCACTAACCCAAAAAGAGCATGGATTTCAACAAAACCAAATATCATACTGTCCTAGATATCCAATATTTATTTCAAAATCAGTTAAAAGAACTTAATTCTTTTACAAGTTAGAATTTCTCTTGGTTGTTACAGTCATTATAATGAAATACTTTATAACAAGAAAGAATCCAAATTACTAGATTCTTGTATGGAACACCTTCCATCTGCTTTACTTTGCAAGATCCAAATCAAATTGCAATACAAAGATAGTTCCATAAATGGATTGTCAGTCTTGCCACTACTTTTCCCTTAGAATCCTCAATTTCTTGAAATTCTAATTCACACACGGGAAAAGGAATCCAAATTCCAAGAGGCAGCCTTCTTAAATAATTCCCAATTGTTATTCTCACTTGCAATTAGTTAACTTCAAGAATTGAATGTAAATAAAATAATTGGATCACTAAGACCTCCAATCATCTACATCTCAGACTTCCACCCTTTCCCCCATTCCAAAAAATGGTCCAGATTAACAAAACCCCAAATGTATACTAGTGATCAAACATCGACTTGTCAGTTTCACAGTTACCATCACATATTGGAAGGATTATGAAACATCCAGCATGCATCTAACATGACATGTTGTGATTTCAATAAAAAAATCGATTTTTATGTAAATTGCCAAGAAACTAAGAAATTAGCCCTAGTATTTTCAAAATTCATTCGAAATGGACCAACTGTGAAAATCGATTTATCAAATTCACAAGCACTGTCACATATCGAAATAATTTCAAAACATCCTACATGCAACAAGCTTGACATGCACTGACTTTTTCAAAAATACGAAAAAAATTTCGTAATTAGCCTAGTCACTAGGAAATCTACTTTTTGATCTAGAATTGCCAAAAATAGCTTCATGCAAGAAATCTTCTGATCAATCTACTGATTACACATGCAACATGCATCCAAGCATGCATACAGGTCTATCCATAGACTTTCATCAATACACAATGACTTCACTGAGTTACAAGCATGCATGCATCAGAACATTTCAAAAATTTTGCAAATTTTAGTTCAAAAATTGCCAAACTTCTGACAGCCATAAATTTCTCTACAAGACACCAAATTGGTCGCTGTAAAGCATGGTACAGAGGGAGAGTGGGTCTACGAGGCACTTGCCACATCACCTTGCCCCCTAGGCTTCACATGTGTGAGCTGAAAATGACAAAAAATTAGGTAGGAGGGCACACTTTTTGTAGCTGGTATCATCAAAAATTCAACTCCAGCCTAATAGGCATCCAATTAGAGATTACAAGCACTCTATTAAGGTTCATTAGAGAGGCATAGAAGCTTCTAAAAGGTCCAGAAAACAATCATAAGCTCAGATAATGCACACAAAAGTAACTTTGGCCTCCTTCAACAAGAAAAACGATGAATCATGGCTCAAAACAGATGCAATCCATCATATCTTTAAGCTTGTAATGAGAACCAACAGGTTTAGAACCCCATTTAGTAGGAATTCATAGCCAAAAATCACCAAAAATACACTATTTTTTGATGTTAGCCTCTTATTGGTGTCCAATCCTAACCAAACTCTATGACAGCCTTAGGACAACTTCATTACACCTTTGAAAACCTGCATGCAAAATATTAGCTATGAATTTTGAGATCTACCACAAAATTAGTCCAAAAAACATCAAAAAACCATGATTTTTGACAAATTTTGACCAAAATTTATGGGTCAAATCCACAAATAAGTGCAATCAGATCCAAATCCCTATAAATCCATTACATGAAAGTACTACAAGCTCTTTTTTTAGTCAAATATGGATTTTATAGCCCATTTCTAGTCCAAAAACCCCAATTTTTGGTCCAAAATCACTATCTAATCATTCTTTTGACTATTTCATCATGCAATCATTAATGACTGTAAAACAACAAGTACTATCTGGAAAATGTACTACATCAATAGCTATGACCAATTTCAAGCAAAGAACTACAATACAAGGTGAAAATTTAACTAAAACCATAAGAAATCCTTTGATTTCCATCAAAAACTATGGAGAAAATCCATAATTATGACCTTTAGGCTGAAAGTACACCAAATTCAGAGAAGCCACCTACTTGGAGATGAATTCCATCACCTGAAAATAACACGCAAGGAGAAATCCACAAAAACTGAGAAAATACAATACGTAGCTCCACCTTCCGATTGATGCAAATCCATAGCTCTGATACCACTGTAAGAATCGCCTTATGAAGATCTAACTAGATCCTGTTGCAAAGCAACTAAAAGGACACCTGTGGAGCAAAACCACCCATCCAATCCTAGATCCCTCCTGGAGTTTCCTCCTGGACCAAGCCCCCAAGCCATAGTGAATGAATGCAAGAGAGAAGAGGAATCTCGGCTCAAGAAACTGAATTTTAAATAGGGAGATAGGCGAGTTTCTATGGTAAGTATTCTCTCTCCCTGAGAGAGAATATTCTCCTTAGGATTCCCATGTAGCCTATATTAGCTATTAACCTCCTATTTTTGCATTATAGCAATCAGACGCCGTGCAAGTGCTCCTATGTCCAATTATAGGTTTGGGCCCTCATATGATTAGTAATTACTTTACAGGCCAAGCCCGGCATGACAAGGCATAACCAATAACCATATACACCTGAAGTGACCGGCTATATATGTTAGGAATAAATCCGATTCCCTTATATAGGACATGGACGTAACAGTTAGGTACATTAGGACAGAACCTAAAAGTTGAAGAATCATTAGATTCATGGCTTCCAATGGCGGGATCATGTTAAAATCTAATGATAGGTTGAGTTCATCAAACTACTCTACTTGGAAAGTGAGGATGGAGTCCTTAGTTTAGTTGAATGAACTTATGGACATAGTTGCAGGAATTGAAGAGAGACCCCTCACACCTCAAGAGCCACTAAGGTTTGATAAGAAGGCTACAAGGGCTCTTCATATCATTAAAATGAATGCTACCAATGAACTTCTCAAGGAAGTTGGTAAGAGTCAAAGTGCAAGTGAGACATGGAATGCCTTGAAGAAACTCTTTGAATCAAAGTCCACATCTAGGATATTGACCCTAAGGAGACAAATATTTTCTAGTAGGCAAAGAGAGGGTGAAAGAGTTAGAAATTAGTTTTGATTTGATTCATTAGTATAAGCCCTAAATGTGATGATGTAATTACTTTATAGTTTATTTGGTTTACTGTATATGGTTGTGATCGGGTTATGACCCGTTAGGATATATTGATCGGGCACTGATCTCGTAGCCGGTTACTTGGGTTAGCCGAGTGGCCATACTGGTAGGAAAAATTAGCCTGTACATAGTTATATACAATGTAAGCTATACTTGGGGGCATGTCCCAAGTTTGTCGGTCAAATTTGGCCATATTGGGCCCGTTGACAGGTGGTAGGCCAATTTTAGGACACCTGCCTTTTCATGCAGTTTGTGAATACTCTATATGTATAGAGTTTCTTTGTAATCTATTAACTTATGTTGTGCCATCTTTGAGAGCTTGTGGCCATGGTGATTGTGTGATGTGATTTGCATACTACACTAGATTCTATTAAAATTTCAACTTGGTATCAGAGCGTTAGGGTGTTGCAGGTATGCACGATCCGGTGGAGCTATGGAATAGTGTCTTTCACCAAGGAAAATAGCACTCAAAGCATCTCAGGAGAGAGGACTCCATACAGGGTATCGACAGTTCGGATGGCTAGAGACAGCAAAGTTCCTTCGATCGGAGCTTCGGGGAAGATCAGAACGATCGTCGTAAGGGAATTCTTAGAAGAATTCCGGAGATTTCTTGCAAAATTCGGTAAGTTGCAGGTTTGGTGGTTTTTTTGGAAAAATCAGCATTTGAAGTAGAGAATTCACTATATGGACAACCGTTTGGTGCAACGGGATTTGTAGAGAGCTGCAAAGGACAGTGATAGTTGGCCATAGCAATTTACAGAGCAAGATTTGGTGAACAACTGAGAAGGTTGTGAACTTTTCATATTTAGTGGGGTTTCGAAGCTTTTTCTACAAAGCTGAGCCGTGTGTTGTGAAATCTTCACCAAATTGTATGTCGTCAGTCCCATCAGAATGGCAGGACTAGGGCGACCTCATGGAGGTTGAATCTGCAAGAGAAATCTCAAAACAAGGCTAAGAATAGTCTGAAAATGAGCTGAGAAGGGTTTCTTGGTAAAAATAAAAAAAATGAGCTGTTCTCAGCTGTTCCAAGGGCAAATCGAGATATGAAAGTTTCCCCCGGGTCGCAAAGGTAGGGCGCAGCCTGCTGTGGAAACAAACAACATAAGAAAAGCTCTATAATCGCGCTAGAATGGGCTGATATGGCTGTGAAAGAGCAGCTAGGATTTTCAGTCATAAAATCCTTAATCTCTCTTTGTACATCACAGTTTCTAGTGCTGTAACACCATAGTTATGGGCGCCCTGGTGTAGAAGAAAAACTGTTGGGAGGCTGTGGACAACCGCGAACTAGGAAGAGAGAGTGAGCTGCAGGATTGGTTTTGCCATAGCCATTGGAAGAGAGACCTTTTGAGAGAAAAGGCAATGGAGGAGCTCGAGGCAACTCGCGCGCCCAAGGAAGCATTTGGTTTAGTGCTCCTAAGTGAGCTGCGGATGGAGGAGCTTGATTCATCATGCAAATGCATTGAAGACCGTTCAATTGCTATGATAAACTATGGACGGTGGAGATCTATTGGATATGGATCGTTAGATTGAAAGCCACCACTGGATGGATGTGAAGTGGACCCGAAGGGCCTTGAAGGGCAAAGGGCATGGCAACTTAAATGAAAGTCTTCACCTTGAAGTTCAAATTGGACCCGAAGGGCAGAAATGCCATTTCTTCTTTAAAAATCTTCAAATAGAAGAATTAGTTCATTTTGCAAGGTAAAAATGGCTTTGGGACTAACTAAAGCTAGAAGGCACCTTTTTTGGCCATCCTTGGGCCAAAATGGCCCTTGAAACTGGCTGCTCAGAGCCAACGGAAGAGTGACGTCACAGAGCAGGGAGAAATGCATTTTGGGGTGTTTTCATCACCATTTCATCTAGCGGAGTGCGGGTGACCTAGTAATGGGCTACATTTGCCATTTGGGTATCGTAGGGCCAAATTTGAGGCAATTTTTGGCTAGTGAAACCTGCTACAAGGCGGTACATTGAGGCATTATTGCTTCGAATCATTATTACTTAAACCTGACAGGATAACAGGGGGTGTTTGGAAGCGGTAAATGTAGTATGGGGGCGAATGGTAGCGGAATTGTGTGGAGAAAGCTAGTTTTGGCGATGGATGTGCAGTTTGGCGGCGTGACTACTCATCATTAGCGACAATTTTGAGAGGGCAAGCAATCACAGGTGAGAGGTAGGCATGGTATGTCATTTATAGGTGAAAAATTCTTGTGATCAGATTCAACTTTTGGAGTTAGAACCAACCAACGTCAAGTGGCATTTTGGAGGAACGCTCTCACAGATTTGATCGGCAGTGACATTGTCGAGTCAGGTGATAGCTGCACTGACACACACATCTGTATCTTGGAAATTTCTCTTTCGGAGGGAAATATGGGCTAGCTTGGAGGTACACACATTTCGGCGGTCACAGGTAATGGAAGTGCGAGGTGGTGCCATCTGGAAGCCATTGGGCAAGATAGTGGACTTGCATTGGTCGAGCTGTGTGTGGGACACATGGAGGATGAAGAACGGGTCAATAATCACACTTTGGAGACTCTTGGTGTAAGTGTGATGATTTTGCATTTTTGCAGTTGGTAAGTCAATTTTTTGATCAAGTTATTGTAGTTGTGGAGCAGTGTATCAGATTCAGAATCGTTGAGATACATGTCAACTGCCAATTTGGATAAGTCAGGTCAATTTGCCATATCAGGATTGCATCAAGTTCCAGTGATGACAGGGTGCAGATCGTTTGATTTGGGACGTGGAAGATCTCACAGGTTCACTTGGAGGGATATTGGCATACACAGTCATGTGAGAGACTTGATGATGGCTTTGGAGTTCACATCTCAATGTATTCTCAGGGAATGGTTTGGAACCATTCACAGGAGCAGCTTGGAGCTAGCTTGGGGGAATACATGTGGGCACTACAGGGTAGATGCTCAGATCTCTGTGATCAGGGATGGCATTGGGATACCTGGTAGGGATAGCATTGCAGGATGACATGGGATGATCATCAGGGAGCAGCTATTTCAGATTGGACTTGAGTCGTTTGATGGATAGAACTTACAGGTGGGATTCATGATGGAATTAGAAAGCTGCAAACGCAAATGGGCAAAACGTGAAGCTTTATGAGCCAGCTCTAGGTTGGAGAGCAAGTGGAGATCGCATGGGGTGTGATTGGAGGGCAAACATTGTGGTGAGTGTTTTGCTAGAGATCTACTACAGGGGATACTGATGGCGAGGAATTCATGGTGTGCTCATTTGGGAGTACAGGTTGGCATTACAGCAGGGGGCCAGTCATTGGACATTGGACATTGACATCGATGAGGAAGCATCTACCATCACGGGCATGGATAAGCTTCCTATAGCTTTCATGTAGTTGGCTGTATTTGCAGGAGTCTAGGCTTGGCACAGGTGTTGGAATTTCCATGGTGCAGATTCTCAGGTGGTGAGATCATGGGGAAGCCTAAAGGGTCTCTTATAGTACAAAAATGAAGTGATCACAATTCCCGGATGTGACAGAGAAATCGTGCATCACGTTCTGAGGCTCAGCAAATTGTCTGCGGATTTTGTCAATGAGGATTTGAAGAGAAATAATTGATTTTTCTATTTCTGGAATGCATGACTCTATACTAGAATTCGCGAAGGTGACATATGAATTGTACACAGTGAAATTGGTCTAGGCAAATTCTGTCTGGTATTATTTTTCATCAAAAATATAAAAAAAGAATGAAATCTTGTGGTTGCATAGAAAAAGACTAATTGAATCACTAAGCTAATGATATCTTGATGTTCAGAACAAAGAAACACACCAAAAGTTTCAAAATGGCAAGCATGAAGTAAGCAAAAAGTAACAATAGAAAAACAATAAATAGGAAATTAAATCAAGTTAGTACATATCAAGATAAAGATAGGGTTCGTAATATTTCCTAAATTTGCTTCCATTAACCACAATGTCTAAACTATCACCTTGTAAGGTTTGGAGTTGTACATATTCAGAGGCAAATATTTTTTGAATTACATATGGCCCTTGTCCGGAAAACTTTAGTTTGCCCTTTCCTGCTTTGTCTTGGTATAGGAGGACCTTATCTCCGATCTAGAACTCGTTGAGTTTTAATGAACGATCATGTCATGCATTCTGTCGACGTTTGTGGACTTTTTGAGCATGGATGCTAATCCATCGTGTTTCACACAGTTGTTCTGGATGGAATAATCTATTAGCTAGAATATATCGATTATCTAGTTCCAGATATATGTAATCCCATATACTGTGCCAAGATTAAGGAAGAATTACAACGCCTACTGGAGGCCAGGTTCATCTATGAGGTTGAACATATGGAATGGGTGTTGCCCATCGTAATTGTACTAAGAAGAATGGGAAGCTTTGAATTTGTGTCGACTTTAAGAAGCTTAATGCGGTCACTAAAAGTGACCATTTTTCCATTCCATTTGGAGAAGCCACATTAGAGAATTTGGCTGGGGATGAGGCTTATTCCTTTTTAGATGGCTTTAGCGGTTACAACATGATAGAAATAGCGCTTGAAGATCAATACAAAACTGCTTTTGCCACGGAATGGGGAACATTTTGTTGGAAGGTTATGTCTTTTGGATTATGTAACGCTCCTAGTACCTTCCAACATGTCATGCAAGCAACCTTCACGGACTTGATAGGAGATACGCTAGAAGTCTATTTAGGTGACCTAGGAGTTCACTTACTTGAAAAAATATACATTCAGTGCCAAAGGTATGGTATCTCTCTTAATCCTGAGAAATGCCAGATCTGGGTTACTCATGGTGCCGTTCTAGGACACATCATATCCTGGAATGGAATTGTTATTGATCCCAAAAAGATTCAAGTAATTGTAGAGATGCTAGCACCTAGAACCGTGCGTGAGGTCCCGATCTTTATGGGCCATGTAATTTACTATCGTTGTCACGTACATGACTTTGCAGGTAAGACACATTGGATGTACCAATTAACTGTAGATCCAAAATGGGTAGAAGAGCATGGCCATGCATTTAAAGACCTCAAAGATGCTCTAGCCAGTGCCCCCATTTGTGAGCACCCGATTATTCCAAGAAATTCCATGTGCACACGGATGTTTCCAAGTATGCCATTGTTGGCACTGTCTTGACGCAACCTGGTGTGGATTCCAAGGATTATCCTATCTGATTCTTAAGTAGAAAACTAATTCCAGCCAAGATGAATTATACCACTACCAAGAGGGAAGCACTTGCTATGGTGTATGCAGTTCAAAAGTTTCGTCGTTATCTTTTAGGAAAATCCTTTGCGTTTTATACCGATCATTAGGCGTTATTTAATCTTCTGAACAAGACATGCACCACTAGACACATAGCATGCTGGTTGTTGTTACTTCAAGAATTTGAGTTTCGTGTTGTTGTTAAAAGTGGTTAGCAACATTTTTTAGCTGATCATCTTTCACGAATCCCTAGCAATGACAAACCAACAGAAGGTGTAAATGATGACCTTCCTGATGCCATCTTATTTCAGGTGGACTACACCCAAGTTTGGGCCCGCGAAATCACTGAATATCTTACTATAGGCCAAATTGATTCCAATGTACCTAAACCTGCTCAACATGCCTTGATTTACAAATCCGTTACACCCTCATTGCAGGACAAATATATAAAAAAGGGAGGGATGGAATCATTTGTTGGTGTCTCATAGAGGGAGAAACACTATTAACCTTACAAAAGATGGTTAATAGTGTTTTGTGGTGGTGGATAGGTGCACTAAGTGGCTCATTTCATTTCTACTAGACCACATCATGTAGTGGCACCATGTGCAACCTTTTTGTGGAATCATGGACAACGAGAAACTCGCAAAATGCACAAAATTTTTACTAGCAAATTATGGAGGCCCGAGGGCATCAATGAGTTGAAATCTTTCTAGAGTTAGCGTGTGTCAATCTCAAAAGCTTCTTGTTCGCATACTATGTAAAGACTCATCATGAGAGCGTATATGATATTTTAACATGTGCTAACTCATCTCTAACATGAATGAATGATTAGATTGAGTTTGGAGACCCCCACTATCAATCACATAATAACGAAATTTGATTTTGTGCCACAAATTTGGTTGTCTGTAATTTTTAGCCTTGAAAAATGGGAAGCCTCATGGATGCAATTTGAAACTCTCTTAGATGGAACCAAAAAATTCAGTTCTCTAATGGACACACCTTAAGGTAGATTTTTGCAATACACATTATGTGTGATAATGTGTATTTATTGACATGATGTAGGAAATAAAGGCTCGTCCTCTCATCTCACCACTAGCACAGCTCGACAAGAGGACTCCACATTATTTTCCACAATGTGCCTCTTCTAAAGACCCATTATTTTGGTTCATAAATTTCAAATAGACCTTTAAATGTGGAAATAAGACAAGGTGTGGTAAAAGAGAAATAGAGGTACAACTTTTGTAATTTAAGACTAGTGAAAGTCAGAAACTTTTACAAACTTACTACTAAGTCTGCCTAGTAAAATCTGGTAAAATGAAATAGCACAACTGAGGTAGATGAGGCATAACCATGAAAGTTCTTGTGAGGGAGGCAGGAGTCCCTAGTCAACCCTTAGACAATTAGTGGCCTGAACCCCTATCCATATAGCATCATACAATTGACTTGTGTTTGAAAGAAACGCAAGGAGCTTAGAACAACTTAACGTTTTTGCCCCGTTTCAATGAACGACTAGCTTAGTGATTTTTAGGGAAGCTTTGTCTTATGAATAACTATGCACTTTTCTCAAAGAAACTTGAGCAGTTTATTCCCTTGTTGGCATGAGAGAACATAAAAGTAAATCCAATTGAAACTAGAGTTTGATGGTCACATTGTTGTGTCAAAGTCTTGTTTGTTCATCACCAAAGTATGATGGTTATTATGTCGTGGGGTATTATAATCATGGTAATAACTAGCAGCAGTCAATAGAATCCTATAAACTCATGCAACCTAGGCTTGTAGAAATTGCTTGTCCGAGTCTTGAATAGTAAACGAATATTCCCTTATGCAAGTAGGACTCTTCAAATCTGAACTCTCTCTTGAGCATTCTTTTCTTAAGAGAATTACTCTCCATATTTTGCTCTTGCTCGACGTAGGGTTTGAGTTGAATCTGCTAGAGTCTCTTAATAGATTCCTTTAAGAATTTAAAAAAAACTCAAATGCCAAAATATACGAAACTATTTTCGATGGCAATATCAATGTGGCTTGGAGTCTTAAACTTCAGTGAATTTGAAATGTTTCTGTGAGTGTTAATAAACGCAAGAAGGAATGTAGGTTTACTTTACATAGGTTAGATACCGATGTGAAACATAACATCCAACACCAGGGAAACAGTATGCAGTTTAAAGGTTTCGTCATCCCGATGTCATAAGTGACATCATTCTGACTGAATACAAAAAGAATCATACCTCTTTTGAGCAGCGAAACAATCATCCAGAACTTACATTAAGTCATCAACAAGCTGTTTAAGAGCAAAAAGTTCTGCGAAGTACAGACGCACCATACCAAATACTTTAATATTTTGCATTTTCAGAATATAACTTCTGGTGATTAGTGATTCTAGCTGCAGTACTACACAGCCATAACCTCATTTTAGACAAGGGAGGAAATCCAATCAACTAGAGCTTGATTGGCCTCCTTAGGTGCTTCATCATGAGGACAATGACCAGCCTGCAACCGAACTAGCAGAGTCTTGTCATACAATTGCTTGATTTTTTCGGCCTTTGTTGCACCCATCCATGGATCCAAATCTCCCCATAACAGCATCAATGGACAAGATAGTTCAGCCAGTAACTTGTTCAAGGTTATATCTGATGGTCGAGAAAGGAATTGTGTCATCATCCTGATACACAGAAGTTATGTCATAACTATAAAACATGACGTCTAAAGAAGAGAGGTTCAGTGACAATGATGCAAAAAGACCTCCTAGACATCAATAACTGCATTAGTTAGGTGACAAACAGTTGATATGGTAAACTTGGAAACAGTTTAAGACATGATATATTACCAACCTGTAGTACACTTCTGCAGCATTGGGTTCTTGAGCGGGTGTCACAATTGACTGCACAAGGTTGTCATCCACATTAGTGCGATCCACATAGACCTGCTCAGAAAATAAACATTAAGATAGCACTCAAGTTAATGACTTGTCCATGGGACTAGTTAAGCCAGTCTGCCAATTAGTGTTTCAACAGCCAAAAAGTTTAAGATCTATTTCACAAGAATGCTCCAGGAAAGCCTCCACACTTAGCATGTTAAAGAGGAGAAAGAAGAATGTGTCAGGATGACTGCAATCCATTTTCTAAAAGTGATATTGGCACGCCTACTCTACAATATGTCTCAGTTCCTACGCTTTTCAGACTATCTCCACTACCTGGTCATGCAAGCAAATGATCTCATAAGACTACCAAAAAAACTCATGGGCTAATTTGAAAAAAAAGAATTGTTTGATCCAGGAGACTTCAAATATATCATCATAGAGTAGCAATGAACCTCACCAAACTGGATCTTCTAATCAGATACTGGTTATGCAGGTCTAAAAAAAACTCAAGGCGTTCCTGTAATCTCCAAAAACTACTTCCACAATATGCATTGTCATCCAGTATAAAAAAGTAAGTTTCAGGATCAGATGTAGAAGATAGAGGGAATATATAGACATCAACAATTTGTAAAGGATAGTACCCAGTAGGTGAGGTCACATGCACAAACATATGTCCATATTAGCTTTCATACATTTGTTCAAAGACCAACATACTGAGTTTCTCTCACTTCTCCAGAGGTTAAGGGCAGAGTCATTCATGATGAAGTCTATAAAAAAGCAGCAGTGCAAAAACTGTTTTACAAGAACAGGGATAATGAGCTTCAACATTTTGACAAAGGAGAGATTTTTTACATTGTTCAGAACTGAGCGAATCCGTGAAGGTTGTTTAGCTTGCCAAAAAGTAAAGAGTATTGCCCAGCGGCGTGCCCAAGTTATCAATGGAGTAATTACTAGTCTTTGAAGAGCTGTTTCTTGAATTACTGGCTTCTTTTGTTCATCAGGCACTTCAAACTGGCCTGATGCATTAAGAAGGACCAGCCCTGAAGTAAGTTGAGGAAAGGCTGCTGCTGTCAGAAGGACTGTGAATCCACCGATACTGCAAACAATACAAATTGCAATAGTTTCAAAAGCACAATTGATAGATGAAGATAAATAAAGAGCAATATTACTAACCTGATCTGAATGGTAGTAAGTCAACAATTTTCTATCCGCAGATGTTCCTAACTTGGAGCACTTTTTTTTCTCAAATTCTAGTCACCTGATTCTTTCTTTAGTTCAAACTTTATGAAATTGTTCCCCCTTTTTAGGCTAGCTCAAGAGATCTAACTTTCCATCCAATGAACGTAGATATGCAGTTTAAAGAACCTTGTCAATTAGCTTGCACATGTTCTGATTCAAGTTTCAATGAAGAATGTCACACACACTTCCTCAAGAAGCACCCAAAGGTTTTTCCTCCTACCAAAACATTCACTTACAAAGTAGCCACCAACTAAATGACTGCACTAATTTCTGGTCGAAATTGGCACTAGTAATTGGAAGGGCATGCACATACAAAGGATAAACTAGAGTTACACTTCTATATAACCATTGTCAACTTGGCCACGCTTTGACTAAAGGAAGTAAGAAAATGCATAAAATTAGAAATCGGCATACTCAATAACTTGTAGGTCCTTGATGCGCAACATCTTGGGCTTCGTCCCCCTAGCTTATCATTTGACACTATACCTTTTTCTCTCGGCAATTAGGCTCCCAATAAGCAGACTTGGCACTAGTCAGTTTCTATGGTCATTATCAGAGCTCCAGCCGTAGCTCATAGACCTAGAGCCTCGGATGATATAAATAGGCTAATGAGGTTTATTATTGTTGGTTCATTGATCAAATGCTTAGCTCTTAGTTCACTTACCTTAAATGCCTCAATTCAGAATCAGTACCATTTTCACTCCAACTTAACCAAACTATGCAAAACTTTTTTCTCATCATGTTTAACCTTCAAGATCCCAACTACAAGGCAAAAACTTTGGACACTTGATAGTGTGCAGAGTCTTGGAGTACTTCGAAACAGGAATGGTAAACCTTTTCCCCTTCTTAGAACTTCAAGCATCTCCTATGTTGATCAGTAAAGCCCTTGGCAATTTCTTGGGCTCACTTCATGTTTTACTTGGCAGAATTGAGTTCTTTTGCAAATCTATTCAATATTCCTTTGCATTCTCCACCTTGCAATTGGCGAGTTCATCTAGACTAGAGCCTTTGGCCACTAGGCCATATCCATATATATCCATAAATGGACTCTTACAAATAGTTGTATTGTTATAAATAAATCCCATTCATCTCCTTTATTAGTAATAAAAAATGCGAAGCATATCCTTAACCATTTGGTACACCTATTCAATTTGTCCATCTGGTACTCATGGCCAATCTTGTCTCCAACAAGTTGAAGATAGCATCTTGGGATCACGATCACTCACAATCACCCAAGGTAATCCACACAAACGAAAGAGGATTGCCAACACATGATCTACCAATTTGATTGCCTTGACCTGAGTCCTTGTGGATTGTGCCAAATCTGGTGCACAAGTCCCATATCATGCAAAAAGTGCACAATGACCAACTTGCATATGACCATAGAGGCTAGAGAAAATAAATCCAATATCATGAATATTGCTTTGGTGTGCGACATGTAATATACTACATGTCTAATGCTAAAAAGTGCTTTCCTTGTATCACAATGCTAAAAAGTGCTTTCCTTGCCTTTGCCCTCAGATGTGATAGAAATAACTTCGACAAGATGAAAACTCGATCGTTGTTCCAATCAAAAACCTTGAAGACCACGCTACTTGGTAGACCATTTATGAACAATCACTATTCAAAAATTATTGGTGGCATAGCAAGTCGCAAGAAAGATAATCCTCATGCACCCAAGAAAGTGCTCTACCATGTTATGAACTGACTCACAAATTTGGCATCACATAAGAATGATAGACCACAACAGATGTAGCAATAGCATTCTCCAACTAAGAATATTGAGGGAACATGAAATATAGTTTTTAAATTATTCCCTACAAAGAAGAACAATGTGTCTTCTAGAAAGAACTTGAGAAATAAAATCATAAAAATTATTGACTATGACCCTTCAAAAGGGCGTACAATAGTTTTTGGGTCCACATTGTCAAACAAGCTCTGAAAGTATTATCAGAGGAAGTTAGGTGGACGAAGTCTCAACTGTAACTAACTTTGAATTGCATTCTCCAAGTGCTATTGCAACCAATGTGGATCTATCGTGTCTTGGATATATTTTAAATTTTAACATAATAGCCAACATGCAACTCGAATATGAAAAGGCAAACCTATTTCCAACAAGAACAGCTGGCTTTGCAACAATCTCTTGTACGAAGTCAGCAACTTGGTCTCTCCATACAAAAGGGTTGTAGTCAATAAGTGCTTTCTCTGACAACCCAAAACCTAGCAAATCCATGGCGTACACCTTAAAATGTTTTGCTAATTCGGGAATATTGTACCTAAAACAACCAAGAAAATCATGTTAATTAAGCAGAAGTAATACTATACTCTTTTGTAAAAATTAGGTAATGTTACACTTGAATAGTGCACCAACAACAAAAAATTCAAGCAAGATTTTTTTTAAAAAGAATATAGATTCTTGCTAGATCCTTTCTTCTTATAATTTCCTTTAAAATATCTATGGAAAAAGAAGACCCTGTTTGAAATAGACCTCCAATGAAAAGTTGAGGCACCAAAGCCATGTATAAGTACAACCGGGCGACCTTCTCCTTTGACAACATAGTGCACTTTATGACCCCTCCACATCCAATAGTTGTAGCCTTCTCGTTTATATGGTAGCATTTCCAACTCTTGTAACATGTCTAACAAGACACAAAATTATGACAAAAACAACACATGAATGATGGGAATGTTGAAAGAAAATGCAAAAAAAAAATAGGAAATGTACTATGTTGATCAAATGTGAACTGAAAATCATATATATATATATATATATATATATATATATATATATATATATATATATATATTATAGTGGCACGTGGTACCGCCATTATGGTACCGCCATAATGGTGGTACCGCGGTTATGGTGCGGCCCTCAGACCAGCGGCACCACAAAAATAATACTTTTTATTATTATTATTATTTTTTTAATAAAAAAACCCTTTTAACAGGCTAATACAGGGTAAAAAATTCAGGAAAAAAAAGGCTTAGGGTTTAGAAAAAAGATGTTACTGTACTGGGGGCACTGTGGGAGAGCAGACCTTGTGGTCAATGGGAGTGCAGCATGTGGGGGGGCACCAAATCCGGACAGGTACACCGTCACATGGGCACTATGGGGGAGCAGACCACGGACCCAATCGGAGTGCAGCATGTGGGGGAGCAGCAAATCCGGACAGGAGGTACACCGTCACATGGGCACTATGGGGGAGCAGACCACGGACCCAATCGAGGTGCAGCATGTGGGGGAGCAGCAAATCCGGATAGGTACACCGTCACATGGGCACTGTGGAGGAGCAGACCACGGACCCAATCAGAGTGCAGCATGTGGGGGAGCAATACATGGGGCAGGTACAGTAGCACATGGGATCATCAACAAGTGCAAATGGGGAAACAGGTTGTGGGGTTAAATAGGCACTCACGAGGCAGTGAGAGAGCCAGTGAGAGGCTGTGTGAGAGAGGCTGTGGGAGGCATTGTGAGAGGCTGTGAGAGAGAGCCAGTGACAGGTATCATCAAGAGGCATTGTGAGAGGCTGTGTCACAGACCCAGTGAGAGGCTGTGAGAGGGAGGCTGTGAGAGAGCCAGTGAGAGCCATTGAGAGGCTGTGAGAGGCTATGAGAGCCAGTTCGAGAAACAGGGTGTCGTGAGATGGCGGAGCGCATACCACCAACGCCTGAGGGCGAAGCCAGGAGGAAGCTCGAGGAAGATGTCCGAAGGCACAACGAAAGGCATCGGAAGCAAGAGGCGGACATTGCAGAGATGCTGCGACATGCTCGGCAGAAAAATCCGGAGCCGGAGCACCCAGCTCCCCCTGTGCCCCCCGCCCCCGCTGTCGAGCTGGATTTGGATGAGCAGATCGAAATGAACTTCACATGGGCACCTGACGAGGGCGAGGAGTCAGTGGAGGATCCATAGGAATGTTTAGAATAGATGGGGTCTAGCCGTATGTGGCTGACTGTTGTTATGTGATTTTCAGGAGTAGATGAGGCAGCATTTAGTGTCTAACATAGTGTAAAGAATAGCCCCAGCCATATGTGGCGGGATACGTATTGTTATTTTGATACCACTGTTGAATTAATGTTCAATGTGTTTTTTGTGCAACGCGTGCCTAGGAAATTGCAATGTAATATATGTGTTTATGAAATGCTATCAAGGGGGTTGTATTTCTTTGTAGTGCATCTGCTATCAATCTCTGCAGTTGAAACTAATTCAAAATACACACATACCATTCGAAATAAAATTGAAAACAGAGCATCACAATTCGACAAATACAAAATGTGCAGCGAATTAAGTATGTCCAACACTGAATATATTATGGAAAATGGTCTAAATACAGTGTTCGACCATCTGGCCGCCGAACACGGAACATGATATCAAACTGCTAAAAATAAAATAACAAAGCTACAATCAATGCTCTGGCTCTGACTCAGACGAATGCTCCATAGACAACTCAAAGCCCCGAGCTGACTTTCGCAACTGATATCTATGCCTGTCTGGAACTGGCATGGGCTGTGTATCCGAGAAGGAAGACTCGTCATCCTCATCCTCCCAATCTGCCTCCCCATCAGCCCCCAAGCAAGCCAAACCAACAACACCTGCTGCAGCTGGCTGTGATACTGTACCTCTACCAGCAACTGGAGCCCTGCGAGGTCGTCCTCTCTTCCCTAGCTGTTTCTGTGCCCTGCCTTTCTTGTTCGGTGCACCCTTGGGCCTTCCTGGCCTCTTGCGGACGAGGGGAGCCGTCAATGCCTCATCACCCCCATGCAGATCACCTGGCTGGCTAGGCTGGGCCCAAGCCGCGGCCGGCTGGGATAGAGAAGCCAAAGATGGGTGTCCCTGTGCAGCTAATAGTGGAGGATAGGTCCGTGGAGTGTGTGCCCGTGGGCCTGCTGCTAGTGGAGGAACTGGCTGTGGAGGGGCCGTCCCTGCAGGAGGCAAGTACAGCGGCGATAAGTACTGAAAGGGGCGCTGCGGTGGCCGGTACTGGTACATCTTGGGTGCTGCCAAAGGAGGAGCCGGTGCCATGGGTGCTGCCAAGGGAGGAGGATGTGCCGTGGGTGCTGTCACAGGAGGAGCCACTGTGGATGTGGGCGCTGCAAGAGAAAATCTGGGCACAGATGGTGGCCTGCCATGGAGACCTGGTGCTGCAAAAGTGGATGGCGATGGAGGGGCTGTAGGCCTCAATGGCATCGGTGGCACTGGAGGTGCTGTGCGGCGCACATACACCCTCTGAGGAAGTGGAGGAACTGCAGGCACCTCGTGTAGCTGCTCTGGTTGAGACTCTGTGTAGGGCATGCTGGCTAGAGAGGATGGGGGCGCCCTGACGCTCGGCATCTGCTGGGCCTCTGAATCCAACTCTGCAATCAAGCCATCCAGCTGGGCATCCGAATACAAATGCTCTGGGCTCTAGGACTCATCATGTGCACCATCCTCTGGATCATCCTGTGCCTCATCCCATGCCTCATCCTGTGCATACCTGAGAAAGGACACGCAGTGCAAGACGCTGTATAGATGGATATGTGCTACTGAACATGGTCCACCAGGTAATGGGAAGCTGCCTCCTATCTGGATCCTGAGTAGTCGGGGGGCCGAACATGCCCATGCCAAAACGAAATGCAGCGAGCTCCTCCATGAGCCTGATAGGATCCAAACCTATGTGTGGACCCACTCTGTGAATGTACTGAAGCCAATCGGCCTCGAGCTCCCTGTCTGCGATCTGTGTCGGAGAGAGGAAGAGGGGATGCAGCATGTGTGCAACGTTGTGGATACTCCTGTGGAAGTAGTTCCACCGCGTCTCCCAGATGAACTTCAGCTCGGTCATCCTGCAGGTGAGAGGCATGTTAAAACCTGGGCATTACAAAAAAACGTAACATTGACAGAAAAACAAGCTAGCAACCACTGAAAAGATAAAGACCAATTACATTATTGTACCGCTTACCTCTCTGGCTGTAGGATGGGCAGCTGCAAGAACTGTCCGATCCGGTCCATGAGCTCATATACCAGTTCAAGTGTCGACCCCTCGCTGTCAGCCATGCGGAGCACAATGTAGAGTGGTCGAAGCAGTCCTGACAATGTCTGTGCATCCCTCCAGAACTGGTCTCCCCTCACCGTGGAAGAAAAGTGCTCCCCATCCTCAGTGTGCTGAAACGTACTCGTACACCAAAGATCACTGGCAACCATCTGAAGAAGCTGTGCCCTGCACCTAATCAAACGGTCGATGACCACCAAGTCGAATGCAAAGCGTGTGGGGGCTGGCTTCTTGAGGTCCAACTGGCTGAACACCCGGAACATGGCAAGAACACGCCTCGGGCCTCACGGACGATGGCTCTAACCCAGGGAAGTGCACCTATGTCCCCCATCAGAAGGTCTATGTCGTGTGCTACACAGGGGGTATAAACAATGTGAGGGAACTCGGCCTCTAGCAGTACAACCATCTGAATGTAATTCGTGGCATTGTCCGTCACCACTGTGACGACATGTTGTGGGCCTATGGACAAGATGGAAGACCTGATGACATCAAACATGAACTCTGCAGATATGGCTGCAATCCACTGCCCTCAAAAATTGTGTGCCCATGCAGCTGGAGACCAATATGTTGAGGATTGGCCTCCTCCTAACATCAGTCCAGCCATCGGACATGATGTTGCAACCATAAGTGGCCCAGTGGCGACGTAGAGGCTCCATCTCTCTAGACAATGACTCGACCCTATCCCTCAGCATGTGTGTACGGACAACCTCTGAACTAGGGACTCTCCAGCTGGGGCTGACAGACTGTGCAAGGCGGAAGGCCCTTCTGAAGGGCTCAGAGTCGGTGATGGCAAATGGAAGGTTCAGCTCATAAATCAGACTGGCCACGACCTGTGTGGCCTCTCTATCCATGTGTGGCTGATGCGCGCCGCGAATGCTCTGCTGCCTAAGAACTCTCCCAGCTGGGCGACGGGTAGTGGACCTCCGGCACGGTGCACCAAACGTGACGGAATGGATGATGACGCGACAGGCTGGGCACTAGTGGATGCATCAGCTGTAGATGTGGAATGGGGAGAGTGGGATGCACTGGCCGGGATGGGTGCAGCAGCATAAGTGGGATACACTGGTTAAGGGGGGACATTTGGCATGGGATACAAAAACTGCTGGCTAGGGAGGTCATCCGGATGTGAAGGGAGGGAGGAAGGGATCTCCTCAACATCTTGGAAGGCCTCATCACTGGCATCCGGGGCCTGCTCCTGCTTGGGTGGCGGAGAGTCCATGAGAAAGTCGTAAACTGGGGGAGTGC
This sequence comes from Diphasiastrum complanatum, assembly GCA_029204225.1. NCBI lineage: Eukaryota > Viridiplantae > Streptophyta > Lycopodiopsida > Lycopodiales > Lycopodiaceae > Diphasiastrum > Diphasiastrum complanatum. The sequence goes on along the minus strand of MU833023.1, from coordinate 38,016 downwards.
GAGCAACAGTAGGTGGTGGTGGAACCGCAGTGGCAACTAGCGGACGCGATGGGACGGGATCCACCGGAATGGGTGCAGATGGGGGTGCGTGAGGCGGAACTGTCTGAGGGGGATGAGGGGCAAAGGGACTGGACGAGGATGCACTCCCTCTCCTCGTGTGTGCCAGCCAAGCAGGCAGCAACTCGGGGTCAACCACGTAAGGAGCGGTGCAAAACCGAAAAACACCCTCCGAAATGGTGTTCTCCCCTGCCACAAGACGTGGCCCGTAGGTATCCAGAAGTCACTGCCTGACGGGAACAGACATGCTGGCACAGGGGGCCGCATTCAGTGTGCCACCATCTTTGGCGCGTGTGCCGAGTAGGTGGCCTTTAAGGCGAGTGAGGGTGGCAACGAACTCGGCCAGGCAATATCGACAGCACACAATCTTTGCACCGGACTTGTTGGACTTGTCGGGAACCCGCCTGACAATGTCCACCTCGTCCCACAGATTGGCAAGGTTGGAATGCACCATCTCTGTAGAAGGAACTAGGGAAAGAAGGCAGAGATCTCTGTGAGTGCGATAGGAGTCGGAAGGCTTGAGAAAACCACAACAAAGGCCGAAATAGCAATAGCAGGGGCGGACGCGATCAGTGCAACGCGAACACAGTATGATGGCGAGGAGTGGGCATACAACAGAGAGGGCGCGAACAGCAGGGAGGGCGCGGACAGCAAGGCGATGGGCAGGGAGAGAGATGAAGCGAGGGGGGGAGATTAGGTTAAAAAAATATATATTAATATATTAAATACTAAAAAATATTATATATTAAAAAATAATAAATATTGTGGTACCGCGGATAGGTATGGATCCGCGGTACCGGGATCCGCGGATCCCAGTACCGCTGGATCTATGATATATATATATATATATATATATATCAATCATAGTGCCTGGTGGTACCGCCATTATGGTACCGCCGGTACCATAATGGTGGTACCGCCAGTACAGTACCGCCCTCAGACCCGCGGTACCAGGGCGGTACCATTTTTAATATATATATATTTTTCATATTTTTTATAATTAAAAAATGCTTTTTTATAGTAAAATAGGCCTAAAAAATGCAAAAAAAAGGGGACATTACAGGGGTCAGGGGGCAGGTACAACATCACATGGGCACTGTGGGGGAGCAGACCATGGGGCCAATGGAAGAGCAGCACGTGGGGGAGCAACACATGGGGGCAGGTACAGCGGCACATGGAGGGATCATCAGCAACTGCACATGGGCAAACAAGCTGTGGGGATAAATAGGCACTCACTATACCATTGTGAGAGGCATTTTCAGAGGCTGTGAGAGAACCAATGAGAGCCAATGAGAGGCTGTGAGAGGCTGTTTGAGCCTGTTTGAGAACCAAGGTGCTGTGAGAGAAAGTTGATCGAGATGGCGAAGCGCATGCCACCGAAGCCCGAGGGCGAGGCGAGGAGGAAGCTCGAAGAAGATGTCCGAAGGCACAACGAAAGGCATCGGAAGCAAGAGGCAGACATTGCAGAGATGCTGCGACAGGCTCCGCAGAGACACACACCCGGAGCCGGAGCCCCCCACCCCCACTGTCGAGGTGGATTTGGATGAGCAGGTTGGAGTGAACTTCACAACACAAAAGGTTAGCTCACCTATGATATTATATATATATATATATATATATATATATATATATATGTATATATTTGTATCATACTTGAACATAAATGCGTTTCTGGGAAATAACGTTTCTAGAAACGCGTTTCTGGACCAGAATCGCAGGAAAAAGAAAAAAAAAAACGGATATTCATGACATTGCATTGCCTTGCAAGTTATACTAAACTGTTCCTTTCCTAGTTCTCCCTCAAAGAAACTCATATCTCTATCAGTAAAAGCTACCAAACGAGGACCCATCAATGGTATTCATAGTTTCCAATAAAAGTTTCCAGTCTCCCATCCCACGACTTAACGTTTTGTAGAAATGGCTGTGCCATGGATATCAACTTGAGCCACACCATGCATTCACATATTTTTGAGGTCCCAAATGTAGCTAAGTACGGCCTTAACTGCCAAAACAACTGAAAAAGCCAATAAACCCTCAACGAAAAAGCCAGTAAGGCCTAACTGCCAAAACAACTGAAAAGCCAATCGTAGGCCTCATTGGACCCAATAGTAGCTCTAAATGAATTGACAGAACAGACATCAAAAGTAACACAATAAGCCACTCTGACTTTCAACCTTGACAGAATCTTACAGGCATTGTTGCACCCACATTGGACCACATTGTACCCGAAACATTCGGACAAATATATAATTTGCTACTAAACATACAGTAGACTAAGCTTTACTCTTAATCAATCTACACAAATGAGGCCAGAAAGCCAAATGTCAATACAAATGATAATCAGTAAATAACCAAAAACTGGGCCAAAAACCATAAAGTCTAGAGTCCATAAATGCAAAATGAGACGTTGCTTAAGCAAATACTAACATGGGAGCAAGTGGTCAAAACGGAGGCTAATCTTGCATGCATGCATCGAGCTTCACATCTTGAGAAAAATTTTACCTTTGAAAACCCACTACGCAGAAAGGGTTTTCCCCCAAACTCGACAAATGTGAAAAGAGATCACTATCTGAAAGGATGTTCAAATTGGTAGAATGGTCAATGAAAAGCAAATGACAAAGTACAATCATGCCTCACGTACTGCTTCTACCTGTTAAGAATATAATAAAATAGAAACGTCTTAATATTCAAGCACTATCTTATACCAAGTCGCAAAGTTTTAGATTCTTACTTTAAAAGCTCCAAAGATAGCACTTTCAATGTCAACTAAACATTTAAACAGATGCAAGAATAAATGCAACACTTACTGGCACATTTTTTACAAGAAAGATTTGGCTTCAGTATTTGTTACAACAGCTAAAAGCCTTCTTTGTGCAGAAAAGGTGTTGGAATCAACAAAATTTGTCATTAGCTTATTTCTAAATGAACATCCACCATTTACAAACTCGTGATTTTGATAGTTGACGTTGTAGAGGCCAATAGAAGGCCAGCCTAACCAAATCAATAAGCATATATGCCTTGCTCTGGACCAAAAGAATAATGAATTGTTTTTTTATTGATACAAAGAATGCTTTATCAATAAACACATAATAGTCAAAACTACAAAACCAGAAATAAATAGCTTCAAATAAAGAAATAAAAATACCATTTTGTGAAGCATGTTCGGTGGATGTCTCTGCAAGTGCAGAAGCGCAATATAGCATGCCTGTTGCCAGAGTTGCTTTTACAAAGAAATTTCTTGAAATTTCAAGTTCATCTGAATGGGCAAGAGCATTCGAAATATATTAGCTAGGTAAAGGTTCAACTCGATTATATAACTCCTGATCCATCTGAGTTTTATTTTACTATTTTCAGACTGAAAAAATGAAAACTATAGGGTTATGAAAATTGGTTACAAATCATTATCGTTCTTACATCTATTTCCACCTTTGATTGAGGGTATTAGGAACCATGGCAAACACAACTACCTACCAATAACATTGAAGCATGCTTTTGCATTGCATATAATGTAAAACATGTTGAAGTTCATATATTACAAGCTATGAAATAAACATTTCTCAAACTTTGAATTCACCTGTAATAATGTGTACAAATGATCATCACATAGAATAATAGATTGCACCAAAAAATAAAGAGAAATATGAAACAAAATAGATAGGATCTCATTAGACCATAATTACAACAGCTAAGAAAAAATGATCCACAAATGGATTGTCTTGCCATTTAGTGAGATAGATTCTCTCTCTCTCTCTCTCTCTCTCTCTCTCTCTCTCTCTCTCTCTCTCTCTCTCTCTCAACTAATGGCTACTTTCTGGCAGAAAGAAAATGGAGATTAAGCTCTAATGATTACACCAAAGCAGATTTTCAGCTACAGTGAGGGAGATGAAATCTCCGACACCGATAGGAAAAACAATCATTTTCCCATCACATGAACAGGAAAGTCACAATGAGATGAAAGAGTAAACGGAGCTTGAACAGAAAGTCAAAACTAGAAGAAGTAAATCACGTTGTGGAAAGGCAAGCTGTTTTCTGGACAAATTTGATTCAATCCTTGTTGAGATTGTAGCTATGCTGAATCAGTTAGAGACTTCGATTGTTGAGCAAGAGGAGCTTAAACTGGAATTATTATCTGCCAACAGCAAATCATCATCATCAAGGGCTCAGAAATCAAAGCTGAATTCTATGAGAAGGGCTAAAGAAAGCCTCAGTTAAAGGAGGGAGCTTTAGGTCTTCAAGAAATGCAGTCAGCTAAAATCTTATTGTAGAGTTTTAGCAACTGACCATCATGAGCTTAAACATGATGTCCAACGCTTAGTCGCAGAAGAAGAAGCTGAAATGGAGAGTGATAAGTATGACGACACCGGATATGGATGAACCCTCCAAAGCCTGGGTAGAATTGATTAACGAGTCCCAAGAAAGGCAACCACTCTCGCAGTAACTGGAATGATCAAGAAAAACAAGGCAAGAAAAATGTTTCTTAATGCGAATGAATTTGAAAGAAAGGAGGCACAGGCAATAGAGAACCATAGCACAATCTAGGCAAGGGAAATATCTCTGGAAAGAACATGATGCATGGGTCTCAAATCATTTTGGAGAAAAACTGAAAAGCCATTGGAGGTCACAGTGGATCTTGATGCCAAAGAACTTTTTGACTATGTAGCTCTACTCTATAATCAAAGAGGTCACAAAATCAGCTATTGGGACTTTTTATTGCGGCAATTTATTTGAGCTAATGTGCTATTGAAGAAGGTTTGAGAAGAATGGCTAATGGTAAACCCAAGCTGCCAAAGTCCTTAAATGGGGAGGTGACCTCCTTTGATCAACTAGTAACAAGTTATGTAAAAGTTGTCACACAAGCCAGTTTTAGACCTGAACAATTGTGGAGCATAAACTCAGCTTGTAGTCAGAAATGACTAACGACCAACGGGCCTTACGACCCCTGAGGTCCAAGGCATCACATATAAACTTAAGAGATTCGTGGTCCATCATAACCACGATTTGAGATCCATATAAATAATGTCTTCAATGCGTGGATGACAGCAAAAAGTTCCTTCTCATAAGTAGAATACCTACTTTGAGCTGGGTCCAAAGCTACTGGTTTACCATCTTGGTAAAGGACTGCACCCACCGCATAGTCACTAGCATCCGTTTCCACTAGGAAAGGTTTGCCACTATGTGTAAGATAGGGGCGGTAGACACTAACATCTTCAAAGCCTCAAAGCTTTGATTTAATTTATCGGTCCAAATAATAGGTGGACTGATTTTCGAACGCCTTCTGGCTTTCTTCTTTTATTTTTAGCTTTCTTCACTCCCTTAAGAAGATTCATTAGAGGTAATGCCATTAAAGCATAATCTTTAATGAATTTATGGAAAAAGCCTGTGAAGCCTAAAAAAGATTTAACTTCCCTTATGGTTTTCAAGATTGGCCAATCACGAACTTTCTGAAGTTTATCGTAATCGATCTCAAGACCTCGATCGGAAACGATATGTCCTAAATATTTGAGTCTTGTTTGAAAAAACTCACACTTAGACTCCTTAGCATAGAGCTTTGTCTGCCTTAGAATATCTAAGACCGTACGCAAATGCGCTTCATGCTCCTCAAGAGTCCTACTATAGATCAAAATGTCCTCCAAGAATAACACCAAAAACTTTCCTAGATATGGATGAAGGATATTGTTCATCATATGTTGGAAGGTTGTCAGGGCATTAGTTAGACCAAAGGTTAAAACTAAGAATTTGTAATGGCCATACCTGGAACGAAAACCGGTTTTGGAAACATCCGCCTCGTAGATTCTAATTTGATGGAACCCGGACCTAAGGTCCAATTTGGTGAAATACTTTGCACCATTCAATCGATCCATTAAGTCGTCCATCTAAGGTAAGGGATAACGGTTCTTAATAGTCATTTTATTAAGCTTTTTGTAATCGACACAAAGGCATATACCACCATCTTTCTTGCCGGTTAACAATACAAACAGGAGCTCCCCAAGGGGACTTACTGGGTCGAATATGACCCTTACGTAATAACTCCTCAAGTTGCCTAGCAACCTCATCTTCTTCCTTCGGGCTCATCTTGTAAGGAAAAAGCGATACAAGAGAGTTGTCGGGAAGGAGATCTATAGGATGGTCTACACCCCAAGAGGGGGTAAACCCTCAGGCAATTGCTCAGGGAATATATCACTATATTCCTCCCTAAAGATTCAGGTGTTGATTCTAAATTAACATCAAAAAAAGACAAAGCTTTAGGGAAAGACGATACATCAACATTAAAATTTTGAGTAACAAAACTATCCATGTAACATTCATCTTTCAAATACCATATATACGAGTGAAACTCAGAATTCAACAAACATTGATTCGCTTCATGAGCAGTTACATAAGGTAGTTCAGGCTCATCACCTTTAAGATGGACCAGACAATTTCCTAAAGAAGCACTCGTGATAGACGACGGTTCAGGAGTTAACCTGATCTCTACAAAGCTATGTGCAAAAGATAAACTATGAATTACATAATCTTTTCTTTAATGACTCATTCCTAGCATAAACCACTCTTTATCTAGGATTAGGTCTACCTTATCAAGATTCATAATACGGAAAGACAAACTATCTACATAATTCTGAATCTCAACGGTACGTGAGGGACAAACTGGTCCCAGACCTATTGCTCCCCACATGCCGCCATCTTAACCACATACTTGTGGTTACTTGGTGCGGTTGCCAGCTGTAGCTTCAACACCAATTTAGCATTAATAAAATTATGAGTAGAACCGTCGTCAAACAAAATACTCACGGGCTGGCTGCCAACGAGCCCATTCATGCGAATGAGGTTGTGAGGTCCAAAACCGCAGTAATAAAACAACAATTACTACAAATTGTTTCAACCTTAAAGGACACATCAATGCCAGAAATTGAAGAATTACATGGTCCCTTGAAGAAGTGGCCAGCCTTCTTCCTTTTCTTCGGGCAATCCTTGGAGAGGTGCCCCTTCTCCATGCAGGAGAAACATAACCCGTCGATCTTGGCGTTGTCGAAGTCCGCTCTCTCCAACCGAGGGCGTTTCTTTTTCTTTCCCGATGGGGAAGCTACGTTGACAACTTTCTCTTTGCCCTTTTCGAAGGAAAGGCCCGAAGAGGGTTTGTCCTTGGATTCAGGCCTCTATTGCTCTTTGCGGGTTACCGCGTGCTTATTGTCAAAAATCCTGGCGAAGCGCACTGCATCCTCAAAGGACTGTGGCGGGTTACAACGGACCTCTAGCTGATACTCTTTGGGCAAACCCAAAATGAAATCAAGCTTGAGCAAGACTTTGTCAATCCGGTTAACGAACCACGACGCTGCTTCTTGGAAGTCTTGTAAGTACACATCCAAGGGCTTCGTCCCCATTTGCAAGGTTGCAAACCGACGATAATATTCAAAATCGTCAAGGACTGGCATAAAGGCAACCTGAAAATCATCCCAAGTAGTTGGGACTGTGGCACACTCCTTGAGATCCTGCCACCACAAGTACGCTTCACCGCGCAAAAACATAATAACAGTCGCAATCCAGGAGCTGTCTAGCAGATCGTGCATAGAAAAATGCGACGTCCCCATCAATCAAGCCATGTCAAGACCACGTCCTAGTGTATGTCCGTTTTCTCCCCGGTAAAAAATTCTGGAGTAAACATCGGATATAGGAGTGCATGCCGAGATTGGGACATAGCCTTCATCTCGGCCTCTGCCCGTTCATGCTTAGACCGCATGTCGACCATCTGTTGTTGCAACAGATTAATCGCATGCGCCATCTCCTCCATATCAGCCGCTGGCGGGCTTGGAGCTTGAGTCACATGCATAGGAGAGTCCAAGGTCACAAGCCGAATCGGGCCGATTCGACCAATTCAAACCAATTCGAACCGGCTAGGCTGGTTCGAACCGGAAAACGGCTCAAACCAGAAAAAATAAAATAAAATAAAATAAAAATCCCAAACGTTTTTTTGGGTTTTTTTTTCTTTCTTCCCTGGTTCGAACCGGTTCCGAATGGTTCAAACCATAGATGCATAGAAACACGTTTCTGAGGGCACGCGTTTTTGAAAACGCGTTTCTGCTCCTAGAATCGCACAAAAAAAGAAACAATATATAAATTTTTTTTTGCTCCTCAAGGCCAAAATCGCGCCAGTCGTGGAGGAGGTAAATTTCTTTATATTGAGCTACAGGTGTCCGATCGAGGCGTGTGCATAGTCGGCAGGCATCTACTCGGCAAAACGTGGTGGTGTTCACGGTGCCAGGGGGATCTGAGCTTCGTGGAGAGCGAAACGATCAGATTTTGATATTTGGTGAGTATAGGCTTGATTTTTTGCAAGTGTTGACATTGAGCTGTAGGCAACCAAATCGAGTGTAGTTTGGCTCTAGACCACCTTTCTTCATGCCCACGGTGACTCCTACGGCGTCAGTTTCAACCGTTACGGCACGCGAGATTTGAACACCACATTCCAAATGCTTGTGTTTTTTTGCCATATGACTTGTGGGCAACCGATTTAGGTGATGTCTAAGCCTAGAATGCATTTCCACATGCATGTAGAGACTCCTATGACCTCTGTTCCGCCCGTCTACGTCCGTATCACAAATTTCAATTTCCATGCCCTAATTCCATGTTTTTTAGGGTCTAGGCGTGGAACATCGTGCAAGCATCTGCCAATAGCGTGGTTTAGGCCTGCACTGCACTCCTTTACATCTGCAAGGACTCCCACGCTAGCGTCAGTCGCCCGTTTTCGCTCAAACTGAAATGATTCTATCCCTCGCCCTAATCTCATGTGTTTTTTGGCACTTGCTATGATTTTACTAGAATCAATGTGACGTGTGCTCGGATGTGTTGAGCTCTGTTTTAGGCTGGTAACCATTTTCAATGCAGTGTGTTTTCTTCTACTGAACGGTTGTCTGCTTATTTTTGTTTGCAGGTTTGATCTCGTGTCGACACGATGCCGGTGCAGGGCCGAGGCCTTTGGGGCGAGGTTGAGCTTACCGAGGGGGATGTGGCTACACACCATGTGTAATAGATCCTAACACCACAGTAGGGCAAACACTAACTGATCCACCCAACCTTGCCTACTCCCTGATATAGAGTAAGCCCCTCCTAGCCCAGTGTGAGGACTGGTAGCATGCAACTGCCAAGTGTCGGCCACGTGGCACTGACGTGGCCGACTGCACGTCGGGACCCAACTGGGGGCCCTATCCTGCTGACAGGGTCCCTAGGTTGTGTTAGGCCCGCCATGGCTATGGACCGTGCTGGGGCACACTACTCACATTGTCTTGCCCTGTTGGTCATGTACGCTGGACACGACCCTGACTGTGGTATCTGACCTATCTGTGTTCTCTAGGGTTCGGCACTGGTTACGAGCTCGTAACACTCCCTCCCCCTTAAGAACCGTCTTGGTCCTCTAAGACAAAGTCTGGAAAAATCTTGCGAAGGACGCTGCCTCTTTCCCAAGTGGCATTCTCAACAGGCTGATCATTCCACTTAACCAGATATTCTCGGTATAGAGTATGACGAGTCTGCGTCTCTCTACTATCAAGAATCTCCTCTGGTTCATGTGGAGGTTGTTGAGGATCCAATGGGAGAACTAGAACACTGTCCCCTACCAGATTATTTGATCTGGTTAAGGCTTTTCGTAACTGACTTACATGAAAAACTGGAAAAACCTTACTGCTGTGTGGGAGCTCTAGTTCATAGGTGACCTCGCCTAGTCTCCTACTGATGGTAAAGGGACCACAATACCTTGGAGACAACTTAGCACACACTCCTGATTTGAGGGTTTTAGAGTCAACTGGGACTCTCAAGTAGACTTTCTCACCAGTGGAGAACTGCACATCCCGTCTGTGTGGATCTGCATAATGCCTGGCTCGATTCTGGGATTGTCTAATGCTACGCTTAGCATGTTCTATCATCTGGTTTAGGTCTTCTAAAAAGTTTCTAGCTGCTTCAACTTTTTCTTGTTTAAACCCTACAGCTGTGGGTGAGCGTGGCTGAAAACCGTACATCAACATAAATGGGCTGTATCCCGTAGCTGAATGTTTGGTACTGTTGTAAGCAAACTCTAATATTGAGAGATACTCCTCCCAATTAGTCTGCCTCTTGCTGACGTATGCACGAAGCATATCCTCCAGCACTTGATTTACCCTTTCTGTTTGACCGTCCGTCTGTGGATGGTCGGTGGTACTCATATTAAGTTTAGTATGGAGATGATGGAATACTGCCTTCCAAAAATTTCCAGTAAACTTACTGTCCCAGTCGCTGACTATGCCGGAAGGTAGACCGTACAATTTAAATAGCCCGTCTACAAACAACCTCGCTAACTCTGGAGCTCTAACGGTTGTTTTGGTCGGAATAAAATGAGCCATTTTGGTCAGACGGTCAACTGTGACCCATATAGCGTCATTACCCTTTTGGGTTTTAGGCAGGCCTACTATAAAATCCATGGAGATACTCTCCCATTTACCAGCTGGTATTTCTAAGGGATGCAACAACCCTCCTGCCTTTAAACGCTCTGCTTTATTTACTTGACATTTCTGGCAACTGGTTACATACTGGTGGACGTCCTTTTTCATACTGGGCCAGAAAAATTGCCTACGAAGAAGCTCATAGGTCTTCTGTATGCCTGGGTGTCCCGCGCTAGGATTGTCATGACATTCATATAGGACCTGCTGCCTATAATCCTCTGAATTGGGGACACATACTCTATCTCTATAGAGCAAGTACTCATCCTGAATGGAATACTGTTTCCATTTGAATCCTTGAGTCAACTGACCCTCAACCACTGGGGTTTGCTTGGGTAATACAGGCTCAGAATCCTCAACGTCATCTGACGACGTATACTCGGATTCATCATCATCCTCAACGGAAGCTGCCGTATTCTTGGATGAACTGGCACCAGCCCCGGGAACTGGTTCTGGAGTCTGTAACTGTCTGTTCTGGACTGAGTTCCAGATAATAGAGAAGAATGCATCATGCTGGCATTTCCCTCTCAAGGACTCGAGTAACATTACGAATCTGAGTAAAACTCAGCTCGTTTATCATAGGCATTCTGCTAAGGGCATCTGCTACTGTATTGAATTTTCCACGCCTATATCTGATAGACATGTCAAACTCTTGCATCAACTCTGCCCAACGAGCTTTCCGACCTCTAAGCTCAGGTTGATTGCAAAGGTATCTGAGACTCTCATGGTCTGTCAGGACCTCAAAGTTAGCACCATACAAATAATGCCTCCAAGTCTTAAGGGCATGGACTATAGAAAAGAGTTCCTTTTCATAGGCACTATACCTAGTCTGTGCTGGCTCGAGTTTTTTACTCTCGAACGCAACTGGTCGTCCACCCTGAGTTAGCACAGCACCTACTGCAAAGTCGCTAGCATCTGTTTCGACCACAAATGGCTGATTGGGGTCGACGACCTTTAAAACTGGTGCTGTAGCTAAGGCTGTTTTGAGAGCATCAAAGCTCTCCTGTTGTGCGGACTCCCAAATGAACTCCTTTCCCTTCCCCTTAAGGAGATTTGTCATAGGGACTACTATTTGAGCATATTCCTTGACAAATCGTCTGTAATATCCCGCCAGACCAAGAAAGATTTGAAGTTCCAAAATATTCTGAGGTCTCAGCCAACTAAGTATGGCTTTAACCTTATTTGGGTCCATCTTAATCCCATCTGAAGAGATAATGTGACCCAAATATGCTACTTCTTCAACGAAGAATTCACACTTGGATTGTTTAGCATAAAGCTTATGCTTTCTGAGCAGTCGAAACACCTTTCTGAGGTGTTTTAGATGCTCCTTCCTGGTTTTGCTGTAAACGAGGATGTCATCTAAAAATACGACTACAAATTCACCCAAGTATGGTCTGAGGACACTGTTCATCAAGGTCATAAAGGTAGCTGGAGCATTAGTGAGCCCAAATGGCATCACCTTAAACTCATAATGACCGTGACGAGTCCTAAAAGCTGTTTTCGAGACATCTTCCGATTTTATACGGACTTGATGATATCCCGATCTGAGGTCTATTTTGCTGAAAAACTTAGCCCCGTCGAGTTGATCAAACAACTCGTCTGCTCGAGGCATAGGGTATTTATTCTTAATTGTGACTTTATTGAGGGCTCTGTAATCTACGCAAAGACGCATAGACCCCTCTTTCTTTTTCACCAATAGGACTAGTGAGGCCCATGGTGAACTACTGGTCTGAATTTGGCCTTTCCCAAGATAGTCTGTTAACTGCCTAGTTATTTCTTCATCCTCTGTTCGGCTGACCCGATACGGAGGTTTAGAAACAGGTGCTGTACCTGGTACTAGGTTTATTACATGATCTACCTCTCTGCTAGGTGGTAAACCATGTGGCAAATCTTCAGGAAAAACATCTTTAAATTTAGACAATAAAGTTTCTAATTTACTGATTTTCTGCTGAATAGAACTGGAAATAGAAACTTCAGGAATAAACTGAAAGTCACATAAGAATACCTGATGGTCTTCGTCTCCGATTAGCTGACAGAGCTCTGAACTGCAGACCATAGGGCTGTTGGGAACATCATGCTCCCCATGCAACTGGATCTCTCGGTCTTTATACTGAAAGCTGAGGGTGTTCTCCTGATAGTTTCTGTGGAGGGAAGGTCCTAAACTGTAGAGCCAATCTCTCCCGAGAACAATGTCTGTTCGATCCAGGTGCATTATCTGAAAATTTATTTGATCTTGGTACCCCTGAATACCAAGATTTAACTTACTTACCATAGTTTCCCATATTTTTTTATCTTCACCCTTAGCTAATGAAACTATGTACCTATGCTGACTAGGTACTTCTGGTAGTTTAAGCTTTTTAACCAGGGTGTGGTTGATGAAATTATGGGTTGCCCCATCATCAACCATGACTCTTACTGACTGGTTACCAACTTTCCCATGCATACGTACTAGGTCATGCGGCCCAAAGCTGAAGGGTCTCGCTAGCATTGCAGAGGTCAGCTGGCAACAGTGTTCATGATCTTCATGATACACTTTGATCTCGGAAGCTGCCGAGTCACTGGGGAAACATACAGTCTGAACAAGATGAACTTGTTTTTTATCTTTCTTATCTTTTTTAGTGAAAGGCCCCTTGGGACACTGTCTGACTGTGTGTCCCTTGCCCATACACACAAAGCACAAACGTTCTTGTTTGGCTTTCTCAAAATCATCTGGTTTTAAGGGCTGTATGAGTGAAGGGCGTTTCTGAGGAGCTTCACCTTTAAATTTATCTTCTTTCTTTCTTTTTAAAAATTTCTTTTTAAATTGAAAGTCTTTCTGAGGAAGCTGCTCAGAAAGTGGTTGCTGTCTCGCTCTCTTCCTACCCACTGAATCATCATAGATTTGAGCATATCTGAGAGCTTGCTCAAGGGTAGTAGGCGAGTTTCTCTGGACCTCTACTTTATATTCATCTTTGAGGCCACGGACAAATCCCCTGATTTTTTGATAGTCATCCATATTTTTAATCTTTAAAATTGCCTCTCGATACTGCGAGATATATTGGATGAGGGACTTGTCCATTACTGTTCTTTCCCAGGCTTCCCAGGCTCTATCAAGTTCATTCTCTGGTAGAAATTCTCTTAGGAAAGCTTCTTCAAAAGCTTTCCATGACCGGGGAGTCTGCCCAGTCTCCTGGAGATTTAACCACCACTTATAGGCCATAGGCCCTAAAGAAAGACTGGCCTCAATTGCTTGCAAATGGTCAGGGGTCTGTTTAAGAGCATGAATGTTCTTCCATTTGCTGAGGAAGGTTTGTAGAATATCTGCATTTCTATCCTTCTCTTCCCCATTAAAAGTAGGAGGCTTTAAATCTTTAAAAACACTGGGGTGAGACCGTAAAGTCTCACCCGAAACTGATGGAAGTGGAGAAGGGGATAACTGAGAAGTGGAGGGAAGGCTTCCTTTCGCGGAACTCAAAATCAAGTTTTTGAGTTCAGCGAACGAGTCGTCCACACTGGACTTGAAATTGGCTAATGCCAGCTTCAGTTCATCCACCTCTGTTACCAATTGGAGGAACTGCTCCTTGGTAACCAGTTCGTCGAGTTCTTCGGCGAACTGTTCCTGTTCTTCTACTTCCATAGGTTCCTTCCCTTTTCTGTAAGCCAAGGCTTCTGTTTCAAGTTCGTCGAAGCCTCTCTCCTGGGGTTGATCAGGTCCCTGAGGAGTGGTCATCTTCGAAACTGAAAGAGAGCTACCTTAACTTCTGAAGGAAAAAAGTCTAAAAGACTAATTTACAACTGTACAAGGGAAAGGAAAGATGACTTAGCTGTTTCTGAGGACTGTACTTCCAAAGAAAGAATGAAGAGGAACCCTTTCAGCTCTTTTCCCCAAGATTTCAGACCTGCTGTTCCGAAAAATGCCAGTTTGAGGCTTCAAAATGGTACTAAATTTCCCGGTTTTTTGAGGATAGTAGCTCGCTGGTCTGATTGCAATCCAACTTGTCCACAAAAAGGCAAATCTGAAGTCCAAAAACCCTTCTGAGTTCTGAAATTTCAGAAGTCTCCTACTCGCTGATCTGGTAGGAATCCTCTTGCTCCAAATCTCTGACGTTGGGGCCCAAAAACTTGTTGAAAAACCAGATTTTCAGAAGCACTGGCAGCGCTGGCCCTGCTCCTCTTTTTTGGCTTCCAACTCGCTGAGAACCAGTAACTTTTTCCCTGGAAATCGGATGTAGATCTCTGACTGTACAGCGATGGAGGTGCTGGCTTCTTGCTACTGTGATTTCTCAGTGGAAATCAGAAGTTTGAAGGCTGCTCCTACAGCGATCCTCCTCCTCTATTCCTCTCTGAGAATCTGAGAAACACTTCCTATCTTCTGATAGCTTTCTCTACTGCTGTCCTGAACTCCCTAGGATGGAGATGGCTCTGATACCAGTGTAATAGATCCTAACACCACAGTAGGGCAAACACTAACTGATCCACCCAACCTTGCCTACTCCCTGATATAGAGTAAGCCCCTCCTAGCCCAGTGTGAGGACTGGTAGCATGCAACTGCCAAGTGTCGGCCACGTGGCACTGACGTGGCCGACTGCACATCGGGACCCAACTGGGGGCCCTATCCTGCTGACAGGGTCCCTAGGCTGTGTTAGGCCCGCCATGGCTATGGACCGTGCTGGGGCACACTACTCACACTGTCTTGCCCTGTTGGTCATGTACGCTGGACACGACCCTGACTGTGGTATCTGACCTATCTGTGTTCTCTAGGGTTCGGCACTGGTTACGAGCTCGTAACACCATGGCACAGGAGTGCGCAGATGGAGATGCTTGCATTGTGGTGGTCTCTGCACATAGGATCACTTACCAGGGTTAGGGCTCACTTACTGAGGGTCAGAGGGCCGGGTGGGCCGGCATTGGGCATATCTGATTGCCCCAGGATTTTTGATGAGGAGAGGCAGAGGTTGTCTATTATGTAAGGGCCCGATGGTGCATCACAGGTTTCCGGACAGGGATAGGGACAGGGAGCAAAGAGCAACTACAGGTTCACAGGCAAGGCTCACAAGTAGGCAGGCACGGCCTACTACGGGTGCAGAGGCTAGTACAGCACGTTCTGGGCAGGGTTTAGGTGCAATGCATGGTCCAGGCGAGGCCGCTCCAGTTCCACCTGCAGCAGCAGGGCTTAGTTCAGAGGGGAGAGCGTCACATGAGCAGGTTGGATCAGCGGCAGTGGGTCCTTCTCGTCCCTCCTCTTCTTCGGCGGCAGATGTTGGACATGCTTCGACAGGTCCTCCCAGAGAGAGTGATACACCCACAGATCAGCCATCCACTTCGCGTGTTAGACCACGAGCGCCATATACACAGCAGAGAGAGGTTAGGCCCAGACAGCAGACCCTTGATCGATGCAGGTGGTAGAGAGAGCAGCATGCCCAGTGCACTCGACTTGCTGGCCAGTTCTTTTACGAGTGCGGCTTTCCTTTTGCTGTTGCTGACACTTGGGTGTTCAGGGAGTTTTGCGCATAGGTGGCAGCCGTGGATGCTACATGGACGCCTCCCAGACGAGAGGCATTGCGAGGCAGGATGCTTCGTCAGGAGGAGGAGACCATCACGCGGGAGCTGAGTTCCATTCGCTCAGCTTGGCAGATGTAAGTACTTTGTTTCCATAAACCCATTGCATACGTTTAGGGTTTACTCGTGGCACAATTTTTGCATGTGGCTAATGGGTGTTTTGTGGCAAGTATGGATGCACGATATTTAGTGATGGATGGACCGACATTCGTCAACGATCCGTCATCAATGTCTTGGTTTCTTGTCTGCTTGGCACTATTCCTACGTGGCGTGGATGCCACTCGAGGTGGTGACGCCATCACAACCGATTTCATATGAGAGGGCATGTGGTTCAGGTTGTCAAGGACAACGCTTCGAACTGCAAGCAGATGAGAGAGATTATGATAAGGGAGCACCCCCGCATTGTGTGGACACCCTGTGTTGCACATTGCATAGACTTGCTCATCCATGACCTATGTGTACTTCCATGGATCAGAGAGGTATTGGTTTCTCTATTTGCTATGCTATCTTGATTGACGCCTGCTCCATGCTGCTAAACACATCTCAACTACCGTCTAAACTTTTTATTGGATGTCTGTGTTGCAGATCACTTCTACGGCCATGCGCCTGGTCACTTTTGTTACCAGGAAGAGGCGTGTGTTGGCCCTATTCCGCACCTTTTCGCACCTAAACCTGAAGAAGCCAGCACCCACACGCTTTGCGTTTTACTTCTTTTTTTACAGTAATGACTTGATTTCTCACACAAATCATTTACAGGCTGTTTTTCAACTTTTCGTCACTCATCAACTTTTTGACAAGCAATCTAACTGCTATTTTGTTGTTATTGCCGTTGACTTTTTGGGTTTTATTGCTCTTATTTGACCTGCAACTGGATGCCCTAGAATGATTGCCTAACTACTATCAATAGAAGCAGTCATTCTATCATTACTCAGTTTGTTTTGAAAACTTGAGCTCTTTGTAGGGAAGTTCCATCTTTGTACTGGACATCCTTGTTGGAGATTTGCATGAGCTATCAACGGCCATTAACATTCGTGCAATTTTCTTAGCTGGAGAATGCTTTGTGAATGTCTTTTTGTTGTCTTATACTTCATTTAATATAAATATCTGTGATTGTGATCATAACAGAAGGTGTGGAGGGTAAGTGCATATTTTAAAAAGCAAATACCCCATTTCATCTGAAACCACCCTAACTTAAGATCTTATGACAAATAAGCTGCCATAACCCCCCTCTTGATCAGCCAAATCACCTCGAATTATGAGCTTAGCCCTTGGTCTCATGTATCTTACCAACTCTTCCCTCTTTTTACCATACAGACAAAAAGCCAATAAGTGGCCCGAATGGTCACCCACAACTCAACCATCATGTAGTTGTTGAAGGTTCAAAAAAGAGTTCAAAACATTTGCATTCTAGAGATGAACTTAGAAAGGCAGAAGAGACAAAGCTAATTTAACTGAAGGCTTTGAATGCTGCTTTGCCGTACGCTGCTTATAAGACAGCGTGATAGCATGTCGACAAAACACAGCAGCAGGTAATAACCTCTGAATTGAGCATTGTGCAGCCGGAGTTTCTAGCCTCTGGAAGCATGACTCTAGTTTTGAGATTAGAATATATCCAGATTCACAAATTTAATTTGCGAAGTCACTGATACCAGTAGGTAAAGCTTAGGAAAAACCAACATGTATTGAAAGAGTCAAAGGATTCATATCAAAGCAAGAATGTAGAAGGGATAAACCAAAAGGCTTTGCCAGCCAGTAGAACTCATGTCTCATGCATAGTTCAGTGATGCTACCCTTCTAAAGGCCATAAAAACTCTATCAAATTCCCAATACTAACGGTTGCCTCCATACTTGCCAACTCCAGAAACTCTTAAACTTTGGCCTCCATCCTTCCATATTATTTAGTGAGGAACTTAAATTTTCTTTTTATTATACTTGTGATGAAACTTCGTTAGCTTTTTTCCTTTTTATTATACTTGTGATGAAACTTCGTTGGCTTCTTTCATTTCCTTTCAAAATAGACAAAATTCTGCACTTCTTTTCCGAGAAGATATCACATCTCTTACATAATATAGATAGCTACCAGTAGTAATGAAAAGGAGTGGCGAAGGATGAAATACAGACCAAATATCTTGCACTTTCTTGCCCTGTTCAAACTTCTGAGCGCTTTGGGTCTGTTAGACAGCTGCTGCTTAGGAGCAATAGATTGCAATGACCAGCAGCAACCTTCGCATTGCCAACAAGATGCATAGTATGAGGCATGTGGAATTACACTGAAAGCCCTGGCTGACAGCGCCATGCCAGAATGAAATTCAAGCCAATTTCAACCCACAAAAAGAATTGTACTCAGAATCTGCAAATGCTTCTGAAGATCCCCCAAATCTTTGCAAACTGAAAAGGAATTAAAGCGCATGGAGCAGTGGATCGTAGTTTTGTACTGCTGCTGCTGCTGCTGCTGCTGCTGCGATTTGAGAAGAAAGCCTTCGTTCTTTGTTTTTGAGACTGATTTGATGCAAGGGCATAGCGAGGTAAAGTGTCACCACGAGCATGCCACGTGTCTAATCTCATGCTATGTTTCCATTCATCCCAACGATGATATCATGCAATATTGAAAGTGTGGTAGAGATTAATAGGCTGGATTTGGAACATCGTTAGAGAATGAATAGTGAGAACATAGAAGCAAGTCCATTGCATGCGGTGTATGGGCAAAGTTGTTCACTTTGATCGACAACTTCACTATGACCAGCAAGGTGCAAGCTCGAATCTCAACCACTGCTGCATAGTGGCATCTTAGGAGCTTGCTCCTCCCTTGGCGTTGAGAGACTAATGTTTTGTTATCTACTAGTTGCGTAACTCTATATACACAAAAAAAAAATATAGGAGCAATTGAAGAGATATGTTGCAATATGTGTTGTTTTTGTGGCTAGGAGCGTTCGAGTGAAGTGACTTTCAATTGCTACAATATCTAGCATATTATGCTTCCAGTATTGCTCAGTCTAGTAAGAGGAACAATGATCTCATCCAAAAATGTCAGTTCTAAAATTTATTGATGTGCTTCAAGGCTATTTCATGAGCATATTCTCTGGCTTCCTTTCCCTAGTGCACAGTTTGATATTTGAGTTGTAAGAGTCTATGAAAGAGGCAATTGTATTCTTTAGCTCGCAGATCTGTCATATTTCAATCTAGGTGGCTTTTTTTTTTTGGTTATGAAATATTTTTTGTGCTATGGTGTTTTTCACACCAACAACAAGATAACAGTTTTCATCCATGAAAAGACGCCTATAACTTTCAAGAGAATCATCTAATGTCTCTGGTAAATCATCTCAAGAATCAATTATCACATTCACTCTATCCCATGCAATAGGAAAAATTAAACACATTAGAAGCAACAAGCTAGATTCTAGTCATGGACTTGTTTTTGGTGTTCCAATGGAGTTCCGTAAATATGCTTGGACTATAACCTAAATATTACGTAGGGTTCACGTGGTGACAATTTGTCACTCAAATTGAGTGTCAATCTATGCATAATGTTGAGAGATCCAAACGATCAAGCCTACCAAATGAAAAAAAAAACAGATACATTGTCATCGAGTTCAATTGTTTAACCTAGTGAAACATGCAAATTGGGAACTACAACAACACATCTAATAGTCAACTACGAACAATACTCATTCTTCAAAGTGGAGTTGAGTGAAAATCGTTGCCAAGGCCATGATCTTGCAAAATCTAATAGATTTAATAATATAAGGTATAATTCATCAATGAATCAATACCACAAGATTAGTTTTGATATCAAGCTTCAAATTATATCTATATGTCAATGCTCATTCACATTCCAACTAGAAAGCTCTTATTCAAGACTTAACTACTGACAAATATTGTGTCTTTGTTCCCGAGTGACCCCCTAGACTATTAATCATGTTGTGGCCTCCCTTACTATGACTAATGATAGTATAATTATCTAATTGTAATCATTCACTTGAAATTTTTGGAACAATGTTACTGTGTAAGTCCTACCTATAGATAAAGAAATTGTCGTAAAATTGTTTCGGGTTATCAATTAGTCTCCTATTTAGAAATTTTGTTTCGCTTCACCTCCTTTGGAGGTCTTCACTTTGCAAAAAAATCT
Organism: Diphasiastrum complanatum; assembly: GCA_029204225.1. Classification (NCBI taxonomy): domain Eukaryota; kingdom Viridiplantae; phylum Streptophyta; class Lycopodiopsida; order Lycopodiales; family Lycopodiaceae; genus Diphasiastrum; species Diphasiastrum complanatum. The sequence goes on along the minus strand of MU833023.1, from coordinate 17,832 downwards.
CCAGGAAGTGTCGACGCTACTCCCACCATGACCCTGTCTCTTTCTTTTAGTTTTTCAACAAATTGCGTTAAAGAGGGTGGTATATTAGTCTGCAACTTCGTGGCCTCCCTTACTATGACTAATGATAGTATAATTATCTAATTGTAATCATTCACTTGAAATTTTTGGAACAATGTTACTGTGTAAGTCCTACCTATAGATAAAGAAATTGTCGTAAAATTGTTTCGGGTTATCAATTAGTCTCCTATTTAGAAATTTTGTTTCGCTTCACCTCCTTTGGAGGTCTTCACTTTGCAAAAAAATCTCCAGGAAGTGTCGACGCTACTCCCACCATGACCCTGTCTCTTTCTTTTAGTTTTTCAACAAATTGCGTTAAAGAGGGTGGTATATTAGTCTGCAACTTCGATGATATGCTTCTACTGCAACTTTGATGATATGCTTCTACTACTGCTTGTAGCCGCTCTATTCCAATCATAAGCAAAGATAGAAGGGGATAGGCGCTTTATTACCTCTTTGTCATATTGCAAATCCGCTGGTAGATCATTGTCCAAAGAAATAAAAAATTTTACAATGTGCAAAGCTGTCGTTTCCTTGACGATTGTCGCCACACCATCTTCAATGTATTTTTCTTTATTTTTTTTGCCAAAATATAATTGGCTCTCCAAGAGATTTTTGCATACCTGTTACAAATTGGGTCCGACAAGTACCGCAGCGATCTGAAAAATCTGATAGTGAATGGTCTTTTGACGTTGAGGTGCAAACTCTGGCTCATCGTATGGAAGAGACCCGACCACATAACGCTTCATAACTTCCAACAAGTTATTAAACGTGTCATCTGAACGCAACAAGATTATGGTATACTTCTCAAATGTTTGATACAAAGTCTTCAAGGGCAACCTTCCCTTCAACATTCCGATGAGCTAACTGCCGAGAATGCTTGACAATCCCTGATAAAATTGGGCCATTTTTTTGCTCGTCTCTTGATCCAGCTTGACCCCTTTGATGTATGTGGCCTGTCCAACGAGATCCAGAGCTCTTGCGCACACTCCATTATTTCTACCAGGTTGCTCCTCTTACGTTTGCGCTACTCTTATTAACAGAGTCGCTTATTTCGGACTTATTCTTAGTTACTCAAAGATAGCCTTAGAGTGCGTGGTTTCTATCCGCTATTGTTTTGTGCTCATTAGCATCTGATCTTGTTTTTCTGAATCAATATTATTTTCTTATTGCGTTCAGTTTGAATCAAAATGCATGCATCTTTGTATTGCTTTTATAACTGGTAAAAATTCTCTGAGAATTCAATACTTTATGTTTGGCTACATAATCACTTTGTATCTAGCGAAAGTTAGTTGCTAAAGATTGGACGTGATTCCCATCACTACTGCTTTGTTCAATTTTTTATAGGCGTAGTCATGCATTAGAAATAGGAAGTTTCCGCTATTCCATTACTCACCTATTTTCGACAAAGTGCCAATGGGAGTGATAGCGATAGCAGTAGCGGTCGTCGCAGGATTATGAAGATTACGTTACTGAATTGGTAGGATCCATGTCATCCAAACAAAAGAAAGTAGTTTTGAATTTGTTTGACCACACAAGGAGACGCCACATGTGGCCCTTCATCTCCAACTCCTAGCTTCGAGTCTACTTCCAACCCTGCCTACAATTTGTAGGGGGGCGTTAGATTTCCTTCTATTGCCTGTCATGACTTATTTCGAGTAGTAAACGCTCTCATGGGATAGTTGCCATCAATCTTTAAAGCTTCTACCTTATTCCTACTTAATGGCCAAGTCCTTTATTCCAACTTGATACAACCAAAAATATTTACAAACATGTGCTCATCAGGGTGGGCTTACACCAGCTACCCCCGCACTTATTTACAATCTTATGTGCCACCTTTGCGTGGTCACCGATAATCGAATAAAAAATTGTCGCGGTTGGTTTCCAACAAATAACACAATCTGAATGTTGAAGGGGATGTAGTGAGAGATGAAAAAAGAACATTTTTTTATTAATAAATTACATTTGTTATGATCCCGTTATTTTGGAACAAGATTGGAGAATTAAAATCCAAGATTATGCAGGAGTTGTGGGAAGAATTCCTGCAAGAAATTGAGTTCGATCCAAGAGCCATATTAAAAAATATGAGCAAATGGATTTGACATAAGAGGGAGGCAGTGTAGGATGCATATCAGGCAAATAAGTTGAAGTCTGCCTAGTGTTCCAAGGCAGATTGGAAGGCCTACAAGGATGAGGTCGGTTCCAGAATTAAAATGATTAACTCAACCTCAAACTCTTATCAGAAAATCTGTCATACAATTCTAACTTATTCTTAATATACATTGAGTTCGATCTAGAATACATCTAGACACATTGCTGGTAGGGCAAAAAAGTTTGCCCAAACTAGGATACCTTGATGTGAAATTAGTGCTGGAAAACAGGGTTTACAGACTTTAGAAGCTCGTCGTGAACAATCTAAACGTCGGATTGATTTGATGTAAAAAGGAAAAATGTTTGTAATTGTCTTGTCTTAATTATGACGGAGCGATTTTGCAGAAGCGCGACCATCTCAAGGAGTTGAGAATGGGCAAGGTTTTAGTAGGAAAGAAGCTGCTACACACCAGGGCAGCACAAGCAAGAGTGTAGCCACCCCACTGAGAGAGGAAAAGAGCTTCAATCAAGCACTCATTGAGCTCCAGGAACAGTTTCAAGGAGAGAGGGAAGATGATTTCTTGAAATTCCTGGAGATCTACCTCAACAAAGAACAGGAAAGCAAGCAGCAAAATGAAAGCCTTGGGCATTCTTCCATCCATTCCATCCATTCTTCCATCCAGGAGCACAAAGAAAGACTCAAGAAAAGTATGGCTGATGAGCTAGGAAAGTGGAAGCTAAGCAAGGTTGCCAAGCAAACCTTTCAGCCAGAGATTCAAGAAAAGGAACAAGAAGAAGCCTCTAAACCAGAATAGAAACACCGGGAAGGGAAAGAGAGCCTTAGGGTTGAGATAGGATTAGAACAAGGCCCAAAGCAAGCTAGATGGGCTGATGAGGAGATGGATTTGGATTCAGAGAAACTACTTTCACCTAAAAAGGTCATCTCAAGATGGGAGGAAAGGCTGAAAGAGAAGACCAAGGAAGATGGGGACTTCCCTCCAGGTTTCACTCCAGCCCCTTTGCAGTAGAGAAGGAAGCGTTGGAAAACTACAAGAAGAGAGCACTGTCGGGGCTTTGCATGGGACCCAAACCTCCATTGGAAGAGCTGAAGAGGCGGATCACTTCCCACTGGGAGATGAAAGTTATTATGCTATCCAAAGTTCATTTTTTGTCCAAGAACTATTTGTATTTTGTATTTCAGAATGAAGTGAGTGCCAAAAGAGCTCTAGCAGAAGGTTCCTGGCAATACATAGCTTCCTCCATCTTCCTCTTTGAGTATGATCAAACCTTTCACCCAGAGCGTCCTTTTTGAAAGGAGTAGATGAGAAACTAGAGACCATAAGAGATCCCTCTCCATCACTTGCAACAGTATCTTCCTTCTCATTGGTAATGTTGGCTTGCTTGAGTTGATTCTTCTTCTTGAAGCAATTGGTGGCATAATGATCTTTCTTGCCACAATAAAAGCACTTGATCTTCTTCTTCTTGAGCTTGGATGATGAACCATTAGAGGAATCATCTTCCTCCTCATCTTTGTCTTTGGATTTGACTTTGTCCTTGCTTGAGGATTGTTGATGTTGGTTCTTGCTCCTCCCTTTGTGCTTATCCTTGGCAAAGAGAGCTTTGCCATCATTATGAGTGAGAGAAAGCTTGTCCATCCTCAAGAGCTTGTACTCTTGTCTTGATTCTTCTGAAATTAGCACACTTTGGAGAGCCTTCAAACTTGGTAGCTCCTCCTTAATGGCATAGGATTGGACAAGGTTATCAAATTCACTTCTCAAGCCATTGAGAATGACTTGAACTAGCTCATTTTGATTGATGGAATCACCAATACAAGCAAGTTCTCTATGAATATCTTTTACTCTCAAAACATAACTAGATGCACTCTCATCACTCTTTTGGCTACTTTGAAAGATTTGATTCCTAAGAGTGAGAAGCCTAGAGGTATTCTTAGCCTCATAGATAGTCTTGAGACGATCCCAAGCTTCTTTGGCTGTTGTACAAGTACCTATCTCCCTCAATATCTCATTAGAGACATTCATCTTAATGTAGTGGAGAGCCATCCTAGCTCTCGTTTTATATTTTTGAACCTCTTGAAGAACTTGTGGTTCTTCTTCAAGGCCAAGAACTATGTCCATCACGTCTTGAAGGATCAAGATGGACTCCATCCTCATTTTCCAAATTGAATAGTTTGAAGTGAACAATCTTTCACTTGGTTCCAACAAGGATGAACCCATTGAAGACATTTGAAGTGAAGAAAACTCAAATGATGAACAAATAAATGTTGCTACACACTCTCAACAGGATCCAATAATAGAGTACTATCTCCTGAATTCAAGAGAGACAGATACAAAGGGAAAGGAAATATTATAAGGGGCCTAGAGTTAGAGAAATGGTTGAAACTAAGGGATGACCTCAACCTGGTAGAATTGCAAGGAGATGAGGAATTCACATGGTCTAATCAACAAAGTGGGGAGAAACTCAGGATGGCTAGACTGGATAGGGGATACCTCTCTGAAGACTTCAGAGACTGGTGGGACATCATGGAGTATCAGAGCTATCATGATTTCATCTTCTCATATCACAAGCCCATCCTCTTCACTCTTGCACAAGAAGCAAGGCCTAGGAGTTATGGTTGGTTTAGGACTGACCCTAAACTGCTGGAGAAGAAGGGCACCAAAGAAAGCATCTAGGACATTTGGAAAAGGGCCTACAACATGAGAGGGTCAGCCACAAAAAGATGGATAGGTGCAATCAAGGATACTTAGAGCTACCTTGCCAAACTCAACAAGGAAATCTCTCTAAGAAGGAGAATTGCAAGAGCAACACTTTTCAGAAAGTAAGAGACCTGGAGGCTCAGGTTAAGAAAGGCAATGAGGATTGGGAGCTGAAGTGGTGGCTGAAATATCCAAGCTTAAAGCCCTGGAGGAAGAGAGCCTAGAGCATCTACAGAAATTCCTTCGAGATTGGTGGGCAGGCAAGGGGGATAGACCTACTAAGGAGGTTTTCAAAACACTAAAAGTAAAGCAACGGATGGACCAAATCCCCCTTCTAGGAAAAAGAGAATGAGGAGTATGCTAGGAATGAGAAAGAGAATGAAAACATCACTTTGAGTTACTTTCAAGGCCTCATGGGAAAAAAAGAAATAGTGGATGAGCAGAAGGCAAGAATGAAGACCCCTCACAGGAGGACATGGCTAGACTTGAAGAACCCCTTTTCCTTCAAGAAACTCATCAAGCAATCAAAGAGCAGAAGAGAGGGAAAGCACCAGGAGTGGATGGGCTAGGTGCTGAATTTTACCTTCTCTTTTAAGAAGAAATTGCCCCCCTTCTTCTCCAGGTATGGGAAGAATCTTTACAGATGTTGGAGAATGAGGGTGTGTGAGTGTGAGAAACTAAAATAGCTCGAAAAGAAACGAACACGAAAAGAAGCAAACTCGAAACTCGAATGGAAAGTGTTTGTGCGTAGCGAAATGAGCTACATTACTCTTTCCCTAGGCATGACTACGCCTATAAAAAATGAACAAAACATTAGTGATAGAAATCACGATCGATCTGATTACGTAGCTAAACATTAAGCAACAAAACATCAAAAGAATAATTTGTCACGAACAACTAGACAAATCATTAGTTGCGAATGATTCGCGAAGAGCTAGACTGAGCTCGACTAATAATCAATCGTGAATTAGTCGCGAAAGGCCAGACTAAATATTAGTCATCAACAACTAGACTAATAATAATTCGCTAAGAATAGATTACCAGATTGAGCAATAAGAGAGTCAAACATAATGTAGAAAAGCATAGCAATATTGACACAAATCTAAACGCAGAACGAGACAGAGTTGTTATCATATTAAGTATAGCAAAATATACATGTCAATAATGTTGTTGAGCACAAGACAATAGCGGACGAAACCGCGTGCTCTACAAAGCTAATTTAATCCATAAAAGGAATAAACCTGTTACTGACAATACAAAAGAATCAATGCACAAGGCATCTACTTCGTCTATCTCTAATAAGCTTCTAATGCTATTATTTTTCACACCCTCTGAATACCACCATTCAATATATACACAATTTTACAGGTGATCGTGGGTGGTTGTTGTCGTTGTCAAATCTGTTAGCACAGTTGCATGGGATGAGCGTGAAAAGGCCGCGATGTCAACCTTTGTTGAAATGAACGTAAGATACAAAAAATGTGACACTCTTACAAATGTCTTAAGATTTGATTTACAGGGTGCCTTCGCTTTTCCTAGGGCACCTTTGACATTTTGTAAGGCAGTGTCGGCTTTTTCGCCTGTCACAAATCACGTGTAAAAACACAATGTTGCATTTTTTGCCTGTGGAAAATTACTTGCATTTATGTAGACAGTTGAGTTTTTTGCCTGTCTTATTTTACATGTAAGTATGTAGACTGTGCGACAACATGAGTAAAAATACAGCATGACTGGAGGCAAATTAAAATAGGATTTAGGAGATTAGAGGAGATAAATCCAACACCCCCCCTTAATTTGGATCCGTAAATGCCTTGATCTTCAGACTGAATAATGCACAAAATTTGTTGTGTGTATTAACACTTAATGCCTTTGTGAATATATCAACAACCATGTCCTGTGTTCTGCAGTACGTTAAGCTCACCTCCTTGTTGAGAACCTTGCCCATGATGTAGTGATATCTGATTTCAATGTGCTTACTCCTAGAGTGAAATCTAGGGTTGGCCGATAAGGCAATAGCACTCTGATTACCACAGAATAAAATTGTGGGGTTGTACTGATACAAATTAATGTCTGACAGTAAATTTCTCAACCAAAATGCTTCCTTAATAGATTGAGAAGCAACAATGTATTCTGCTTCTGTAAAAGAGAGTGCGAAAGAGATTTGCTTACGACTGTTCTAGGAGATAAGACCGCCTTTGAAGAAGAATGTAAATCCAGATGTGGAACTTACGATTGTCTACATCTCCTCCCCAGCTTGCATCAAAATATCCACTGAGCTGATGAAGATTGTCATTGCTGACATCTCCATAGCAGATGCACTAGATCAACGGTGCTTAATTTGAATCCTTGTTCAATGAGGAATGTGTCGATCCTCTGAAACCAAGCTCTGGCAGACTGTTTCAAGCCATAAAGTGCTTTGTGGAGTTTACAGACATGATTCTTCATACCTTCCAGAACGTATCCTTGGGGCTGGATCATGTAGATGTCTTCTTGTATAACTACATTCAGATAAGTTGTTTATACATCAAGTTGATGTACTTCGAGGTCGACAGCTGTAGCATAAGACATGAGTGTTCGGATCGACGAATGTTTGACTATTGGACTGAAAGTCTCGTTGTAGTCGAAGTTGGGGATCTGAGTGAATCCTCGTTCTATCAATCTTGCCTTCCTTTGATCAATTGCTCCATTGGCATTGTATTTAATCTTGAAGACCCATTTGCAAACAATGATATTGCAGCCAATAGGAGCTTCGATTAGTGACCACGTCTGGTTTTTTATCAGAGAGAAATACTCTCTGTCCACAGCTTCTCTCCAGAGATCAGAGTCTGGTTGGCTGAGTGCCTCTTCGACTATCGTCGGTTCCTACATCAAGAGACATGTAGACTCAGGAGTATACCTTGTGGGCTGTGTGCACACTCGGCTTGATCTTCTGGGAGGATTCGACTGATGAACCACTCCTGGGACTTGTTTAGGGTAGCAACAACGTCTTCGTCTGATTTGCTGTCAAAAAGTGGGTAGACAATGGACACGCCTGAGCCAGAAGCTCGGACAGTCATGTTAATGGCAGGTGATGAAGGTTCTCATGGAGCAATATCTTTGCCTTTGATGTCGACGAGCTGATCCTCGATAAAGACTATATCCCGACTATACAAGATTTGCTAGGTATCAGGATCATATAGCTTGTGTTTATTATTAGATGAAGTATATCCAATCAGGATGGTCTTGAGACCTTGCAGAGTGTGATTTGAGGAGGTTTGAGGTGGTCTGCAGAAGTTTCCTCTAGGGGGCAAAGTTTGATGGCGGGGGGTATGTGGGGGTGGCTTGGAGTACATGTATTCTACCTAAGCATTTTTGAGGTTTGGGTCTCCCGGATCTGAAACAGTTGGCTACTAGGAGTATTGTTAGGTGGCTTGTGAGAGCAGTTGTGAGAAGGGAGGAGATCTGGGCTTGCCTTCTCCAAGAGGCAGCAAATTGTTGGGCCCCTGTGAGAGCTCTAGGCTTGAGAAATTGGGAGCTAAGAGATCTACTTCTTACCAATTGGAGCCTCAAAAGAAAAGGGAGTGATTTTTTTCGATGCCTCTGGTTGGGGTCAAAGAAGGGGAGGTATGCCTTAAAAGCAGTGGAAAAGGAGTTGTGGGACAAAGGGGGGATCCTGGAGATGAGCTGTTAAGCCTGGAGAGAGGAAACTCACTTGGAGGAAAACTTAATAAAGGTGGCAAAGAAAATCAGCAAAAAAGGAGTCAACAAGTGGGCCGATCTTTGGGACTTAGAGAAAGAGAAATGGAGAAGCAAGAGGAAAAATAAGAGGAAATGGGGCCTCAAGAGAGAGGAAATTGATATGCTTTGGGAGAGGTGGAGCCTGGGAGGACTTACCAAAGTAAGGCAAGGGCACAATACAAGTCACGTGGGCTAAGGAATGATTCACTTGGGAAGAGAAGGGTTGTATCCTGGAAAGGCCTCCAATAGCAAAGTTGTTTCCTCAAGAGGTAAGGTTGAAGTTGAATGGCAAATGGGGAATCACCTTGGATTCTAAGGAATGGGAGGGCATCTTCAGGACAATATGGGCAAAGTTCCTAGACCCTAAAGTCTCTATTCTCCTATGGAGGATTACCCACATGGCTATTTGGACAAGGAGTACAGGGCTTCAGTGGGGCATCATAGATGGCTATTGCGACAGATGTGGCAGGGACCTGGACTCCATTCAGCACACCTTCCTTCTCTGTGAGAAGAATGAGCCACTCACTTCCTTTATTCTTAGTATCTCTGAATTAGGTTTTAATGTTATTGACAATATTTCTTGGTTTCTTGGTTTGAACACTAGTATAGACAAGGACATTTGGCTTTGCATTAGAGCTCCCATTCTCTGGTCCCTCTGGAGATGGAGGAATTCACAAATTTTTGGTAGTCCTATACATCGTGTCTCTTTACTTAGTGGTCTTTGGGACATAAGTAACAGATACTTTGAGTCTTGTAGGAAAACTCTTCTAAAGAAGAAGTTGTCTAAGGATAGTCCTAAGGTCAAAAGTCTAGAGACTAAGAGATCATGGTTCCTAAAAGTAGTGGACAGACTTAGAGTCCAACAGTTGTAAATTACTTTACCATTCTTATAAATAAAATCTGAACTGCTGCTTACTATCAAAAAAAAAAAAATACATCTAGACAAAATCACCCTTTAGTTTTAATCTAGAATAACAATATCTTATAAAACTTCATGATGTGAAGCTTTAACTTTTTGTTTGTGCTAAATATCCAACTTTATCTAAGTTTATGGGCTATTCTCCAAGAAATCCATCCTTATTTCCAATCAAGAAATAAATCTGACCAAAAGTTCTTGTGTGCACTAAGCACAAACCCATCTAAAAAAGATTCACAATGGTTGTGACTTACAAGCGATACATGTGACCAACAATATTGGTGAATCCTTTCATACTATATTATCACCAAACTAACACATAAGTATCCCTCCTGACTCGGTTAGTTGGGTATAATTTAGAATATCTTGAATATTGAGGTGTAGGCCTTTACACATGTAACACCACATTCAATCCCATCTAACTCTTCCTAAGTTAATAAGTTGAACTCAAATAGAGGTACCTTACTAACTTACGAGTAATTGTACTCTCAATAAAATACTCATCGATATGCCTATGTATTTTTTTCCCATCAAGTTTATGCATGCAAAATATACTCAATCATCAAAATAGATAGTGGATCCACATGATTTATAAGTTCCTAATTGTACAAGAATAAGAGTTACGGCCATATTCAGCTAAGGACATGAAATAGTCCTAATATGGTAGACCGGCCCTTCGGTATTTGAGTTTGTTAGCCACGCCGAGATTTAATTCCATGTCGGGGCCTGTTTGTGACTAATGACTTTGAGAGGACCCAGACATATGGAATAATGCATGTACGTGTGACGGATATAGGCAGGAGGACTGCATGAAGAGCTGTGACCTATTTATAGTTGACCTGCATGGGAATTGCGTGGGTTCATGCACATGAATCTACTCTCTATGTATTGGGGTAGGGATTCTCCGGTCGACAACTTTGGTTCAGGTTACCAGTTGCTCTCTTCTCCTCAAGCATTCACATGGCATGGCTCGGGGGCTAGATCCAAGATTGATCTAGGTTTGGTTGGGAATGTTTTGCTCCTATATGTCTCCTCTTGTGTTTCTCTACCCCATCTTAGGGATTTTTCCTAGTGGTCTTTACAATGGTCTCAAAGCTCAGCCAAGATGAGATTCAGGATGAGATTGGAATGCTATTCTCAAGGGAATTATGGAGTTGGATTCACTAATTCTAGTAGAAGGCATGCTTTTCAAGATTCGGTGGTAGAGTGCTCTTCTACTTGTACAATTTTGATAAAGATGTTGTGAATTAGTAAAGAATTCATTCCTAAATTTCTAATGCTTTGAGGAAGGTTTCGTTTGATGTAGAATGATATGCATGGACAGATCTCCTTGCTTGTCTTATTGTGAGCTTCTGCTGGATTAAGGATTGGAATAACAAGCATAACTCCGTAAGGTTCTGAATCATGTGTGCTTGTTTCATTGAAAGATTGATTTCAAATCAATTTTTCCCGATTAATATGAACTGTATGCAAAGTAGAAACATGATTCCAGGAATTGCATGCTGAGGATCAGAAGTTTTTCTTTACTCAAATCCTCCAGTGAATCTGCGTGTTTACGAACACTGATTGGAAGAGTTACAATGCCACTTCTTTAATTTGAGTAGAGCTTAAAGTTAAGACAGTTTGCGATCGTTCTTTTTACTGGAATTGTTATTCCCTATAGAAGCTGTATGATGTTGTATATCATGCTGAAAGTAGCATAAGAATGAGAGTAGTAACCCTGTTGGAAGAATCATTAAGTTGAAATTTACTGACTGAACCAAACTCTCCCCTCTGCCTTCTTATTCCGTGATAGGATTGTTAGGTAGTGAGATGATTTCTTACTTTTCAGAAATCCAGAATCTCTGCTACTGTCGTCTTGTTTTCTGTTCTACTGCTGAGGCCCGAAGGAAGACAATTGTGGTTTAGTGGGCTGTTTGCACCACAGCAGGCTAGCGGGAGCTGAATCACGGATTTATTGATTCAGAGAATGGACGCTGATCCTGGCTGTGGAAGGCTGAATTAGTTGGCCCTGCAATCATCCACTAACGTGCTGTTTTCCGGCCTTCAGAGAGCAATAAGAACACTGGTTGCAGCTAGAAAACGTGTACAAGGGATGGCTGTGACATCTGCTTCTAACACGACGATAGTGAATCGTGGAGTTGAAGCCAAGCTTGACACGAGCTGTTGTTCATGGGCTGAAACTGGGCACGATCCAAACCCTCTCTCTCTCTCTCTCTCTCTCTCAGAGCTCTATGGGGGTTGTGGTTGAGATGTTCCCTTGTTTTCCTTGGAAACCCTAGCCCTTGTTAGGGTTTGGTGGGTTTTTTTGCCCCTGCCTACGGCAGGGGCTTATTGTTTTCATGTTTGGTTTTAACCTGCGATCTTTTTGTTTTTTCCTTTTTTTTTTTTAAAAATATTTTTTATATATTTTGAGGGGCCTTACGATTATTGCGACGTCGACACATATTAGTGTTCTTAGTTTTTAAAAACATTGTATTTTGAAGTTTTTCAAGTCTTTACGCTGTCGCAAATCAGTGTGGACGGAGACAATTTAAAGTTTTGTTATTTCTCTGTCACGTTCCTTGCTTTTTTGGAGCTTCTCGTTGGCCTGCATGCAGGCGCGGGTGTGGATGTCTGGGTGCCACCTACGTCATCTGGTCTACACGATCTGCTCTGATGGCACACAAACCATTCCAAACTATTTCTATCGTAGTCTCCTCCAGGAATCGTACGTGATTTACATCTTGTGATTTATAGAGAAGCGATTTTCAAAAGAAAGAATGAATATCAGACTGATAGAAACTGAAAGCGCGTAATTTTGAAAGGAAAATCTGGGTATCTGATTCGTAGAAACAAACGGAAAGCAATATAGCACGCGGTTCTGAAGTTTGTCAAGTTCAAATTTATTGTATGCTCATAATTTTGCGTACGGTTTGTGGTGGTGTATAGGCGATGATACAAACTTGTAATTGGTTTTACCAAGAGCTTGTACCATTTTTGCAGTTAGGTCTCTTTTTTAAAGTACGAGTTGTATTGTAATCATGAGTCTGCGTAAGAATTTGCTTCGAACTACAAGAAATACATTGAATTGATTCCGTTGTCCGCCATCTACAGTCTAGAGTATGACGTTTCATCTGGCATTTCGATTCTAGATTTGTAAGATATACTTTTTGAAGGACCAGTGGCTTACGTTGAATGATAAGCCTCCCAAGTTATGCTTTGACATGGTTGTTAAAAAGTTAGATCGAAAGTCTTCGGACACACCAAATATTTAAAAAGTTCTCTAAACTTTTCTAAAGAGTCTGAGACCTTGTATGGCAGTTTACTAATTATCTCGGACACACCAAATATTTAAAAAGTTCTATGAACTTTTCTAAAGAGTCTGAGACCTTGTATGGCAGTTTACTAATTATCTTATGAAGGAATTAAAATTTTGCAAATCACGCATTGAAGAGTATGGCCTTTGTGTTGGAATCCGTCACCTTTGCTGCCAAGTTTCACTGGACTCATCGTTTTCCTGTTCATCCTTCACAAGCAACCTATTGTTTGATTCATTCATCTTTACACAATGAACCGAAGTGAGAGAAGAATCTGATCAACACTTCACTCCTGTGAGCATACTCTTGCTTAGCATTTTCTTATACTTTGCTGCTCCACCTTGAACAATAATTGCCTACATTGAGCATGAACTATTTCCAGCTTCTTTATTTCAGGAGCTGAATAGCCCCTAGCCAACAAACTTCGGCTCGTACATGGATCCAATACAGACACGTGCACGTTGCACTGCCTCAAACATGCAATCTGGCACAATAAGATCCAAAGCTAATGTTGTAAAATGGTTTAGGTCTGAAGTATCGGCAGCGAGGAAGTCTTCTCTTGTCTTGTTATTTGATAGGTCCTCTGTGTTGTTGTAGTGATAAACTTCCGTTGGGCTGGTTTTGCTGAGATTGACCAAGGTAAGATTGATGTATTGGGCGAGCGATTATGGGACGCTTCCAGAGACTCTGTTGTTGTTGATGGACAAAATTGGAAGCAATTTCAACTGTCCTATGTTAAGCTGCATTGAGAAGTCTCCTCCCAAATTTGGAAGTCGTGATTGTGTCACGTTGGTGCAATTTTCAAGAGTTGTTGGAATTCCACCACTAAGTTTGTTGTTTGAAACTTCTATAGTTACAAGAGCTGAATAGTTACCAAGATTATTTGAAATTGTACTTGATAAATTGTTGCCAGATAGCACCAATGTCTCCAGCAGCCAAAAATTCTCCATCTCCTACGATATTGAACTATTGATCAAGGAGTTGCTGGAAAAATTCAGTGACGTGAGATTTGTCAAGCCACCAAAAGTTGAATGAATCGGTTCTTCCAGTTTGTTGCTGTTCAACGAAAGTGTTTGCAAAGTCGTCATCTGTCGTGGTTCATTGGGAATGGATCCTGTCAGCTCGTTGTCTCGAAGTCCCTCGAAAAAAATTTGAGTCTCGAAGACTCGAAGGAAAAAATTTGAGACTCGATTTTTTCGAGACTCAAATTTTTCGAGTCCTCCGGTTGGGACTCGAATTTTTTGAGTCCTTCGGAATAAAAGCATCCCTCATCGCATAAGAGCGAAATTCGAACAGAGACTCCTTTTAAAAATCTCTTTTTTATTTTCTCCGATTAATCCTTGAGAGGCCCACAAACTTCCCAAGTAATAAACTTTGATAACCCGTTGGTGCTTCGGTGTCATCATAAAGACGGAATTACAAATCTCTCGATTCCAATTTAACGTTACCTTTATCAATCCTAACTTCATTGTTATCATCCCTTTCAATAAAACAAACGTTAACTCCATTAAGGTGTTCCCAGAGTGATAAAGGACTTGCTGCTCCACCCACCTTATAGATTACTCCCTAAATTACACTAACCTCTTATTTCGCAACACGCCTTAATTGGGAATGAAAATTCAATATTACCACCAAAAGTTAAGATCATATGGTTACTATTCAACCTTAGGTTTTGTAACACTACAGCTAGTTGGTGAGGATAAAGTTCCGTTCCCAAACATGGAAGGAGTCATCCCATTTCCATCAACAACTCTTTTTTTCTTTTTTTCTATTTTCGATTTTGAAGACACTCCCACCCATCGCATATGTTGTCTTTAAATATTAAGAAAATACTTATAACTTTTCGTTTCCACCTAAATGACGCCTTTGATATTCCAAATCGAGCTTGATTATCACGTCGATTATCTGCTTACCATCTACGTCGATCCAACTTCTTCTTCTGGTACAGTAAGCAAGTTTATCTTAGGTAATAGTGAACCCTTCCAACTCATGCACTGAGAATTTGGTAGCCCGCCCAGTTGCTCCTTATTAACTTTTCATAAATAACGTAAATGTATATGCACCTTATACAATTCCTCAGCCTTCTTCACTTTTTTAATTACGGTGTTAGTGAAGCAAAAACCTTTTTTAGATTGTAATAATATTTGTCTTTTCCTGGATTTCACACCACACTTCACATTTCGACTCTAAAACATACCTACCTAGTGTTCCCGATGGTCACCCTTCATTCCCTTCCCAAACATCCTCATTTCAATAATCTTCATGATAAAGACATTGATTCTGCAACACGTGTTGAATATTCTATCTAGCGGAAGCCGAAGACGCGATCCCACACTTTCTTTTATCACTAGAGCTGATACAAACCACTTCAACAGTAAAATGTGGCATTTATAAATGAAAGACACATCGAGTAAATATACGACCATTCTCCAATCTTCTGCATCTTTTATATCCTTGTCGAAGATAAAACTAGTAACGCTTCGGGGAAGAAAAACATCAGTATTGGTGAAAAGGCAAAATTCAATCAAAGTCGGTCAGTGGACAAACCATTGAAGTCATTTTGAGGGTATTTCCTTTTCGTTAGCTAGGAGATTTAATTTTTCTTTAGTCTGTAGACAAATATATCATCGAGAAACGACGGTTTATTACCATAAAAATTTATCGGTACAGAGACTTGGCCTAAGCGACGTTAAGGACTAAGGAGTGTGGCTTAGACCTAGTGTGCGAGGTGAAGTAACTTTCACCGCCCGACTCAACTCACCCGTAGGAGTAGGAAGACAATGAGGGCTGGCCCCTACTAATTGAAAAATACGTTTTTCAAGTTTTAGACTAACCCGAAAAAGAGTCTCGAAAATTTCGAGTTTCGAGTCTCAAAATTTTTCGAGTTTCGAGTCTCAAAATTTTTCGAGTTTCGAGTTTTGAAAATTTCGAGACTCGAAATTTCGTCTCCACACAAATTGTGTCTCGAAAATGTGGGGATCGAGTCTCGAAAATTTCGTGCCTCCCGAGACTCAAAATATTGAAGTCTCCAAAATTTCGAGTTTTGAGTCTCGAAAATTTTGTGTACCTCCGAAAGTACCTCCAAAAATTCGTATGTCTTGAGTCTCCAAAAATTCGTCTTCACAAATTGACAATGACCCTCAAAAATGTACCTCGAAAATTTGGAGACTTTAAAACTTGAGTCTCGAAAATTTGGAGACTCCAAAAATTCGAGTTTCGAGTCTATCCACAAAATTTGATCTCTCCACAAATTGTCTCAAACATTTGGAGGCACTCCAAAAATTTGAGTTTCGAGTCTCGAAAATTCGTTTTTGTCTCCAAAAATTGAAACCTCGAAATATATCTCGAAAAATATCTCCAAAAATTCGTTCCTCCACAAGTTGAGTCTCGACAATTTGGAGTCTCCAAAAATTCGAGTCTTGAGTCTCAAAAAAATTCGTTCCTCCACAAATTGAGTCTCGACAATTTGGAGTTTCCAAAACTTGAGTCTCAAAACAAAGACATACACAATTCACTGCTCTTAGGCACAATCGCTGTTGTTATCATTGGCATTACTACTAACGAACATCGTCGTTGTGTGTTAACGGTTGCTGACGACTTTGAAGAACAGGATCAAGCACAGGTACATAAAAAAAATATTCGTATTTGTTGCTTTGAATATATGTATGTTTATATAATTTACGTATATGGTCTTGGCACCATATTTCACAGATAACATTTTGGGAGGACACCCAAAGTGACTTATAACAAAATCGTTGATGAATATTATAACAATCAACAATATATGTACAGTATACGAAATTTGGGCGTCTGGAAAAGGCCAATCCAATTCAATTTGCAGCGTCGCCAAAAACTATTTTTGGCCACGTTTCTTTTGGACAATCGAAGTTTGATAGCGTACAGTGCATCAAATACGGACACGTGGGAAACAACGTGAAAGAGGTGAATTTCATATTTTCGTAACATGATAACTAGGAAAACCAAAAAATAATTTTAAAATATCAACGGTACGTATATTTTAGTATATATCAGAATTTTTTTTAATATACTTATGTGTATTTAAACGCATTGTCTATGACTATGCAGATAGTAGGATGACTTCGCAAATAGCACCGACATTTAAGTTTTCTTTTTAAATAAATAATGACTGTGCAAATTATGTAATTTAAGTACATATCGCATGTTAATAAATCTCAGTTCTTTTTCGTTATTTATTTGTTCCAAGAATTTTAGTTTTCTATTGCATGTTTTTTTATAATGTATAATCGTTGAGCATTGTATAGAACCATAGCTAGAATCTAGATACTACATGCTTAAATTGAATTAGGCGATTTCATAACTATCTAAACAACAAGCAATATAATCAATTTAATAAAATGACCAAATATCACAGAAATTACATTATAATTTTTACTATTGTTAGGTCCTAGAATAAACAACCTTCTGGCATATGGTCTTCTTTCTTGTTATAAATACCTGATCAATGCAAAAGTTTCACTAAAATTACTCTATTACCTTTTACGTATTTCATGTGTGCTACTAAATACCATATACCATGTCAGAATTTGAAATACAAATTCTAGATGGAGATACTAGTCTTACTAGTGTTCACACAAAATCAAACACAGAGAGAAAACAGATCATAGGAGAACTGAGCAAATGCTCTAGCTCATTGAATTGAATGGAATAATTGAGGTGGGGCACCAATCTTCTTATATAGTTTCTCTGATGATTGATTAAAGCTAATGAGCCTAAAGTAAATGGCAAAATAGCAAAAAGTTATTTACTAATAATACTACCTATATATGGTGAGAACTAAAAACGAAGTTCTACGTACTAAATAGATCCTACTCTATTTATAGTGCACCCACCTACATGCATAAGTATAAAAAACAAATTTATTATAAATAGAATGACCCCTAAAAATAGCACACGGGCATGGCCAAACTATCATTAAGGGGTGTCAAATAAACATTAATTCCTAACACTTCCCCTTAATATTTACTTTGTTATCTATTACTCCTAGAAGTTCTCTAAT